>JANHGN010024989.1:13686-34698 GCA_024605025.1 Megaceryle maxima | reverse complement strand
ATGAGGAAAGGCTGAGGGAGATGGGTCTCTTTAGCTTAGAGGAGACTGAGGGGTGACCTCATTAATGTTTATAAATAGTAAAAGGTGAGTGTGTGTCAGAAGGATGGAGCCAGGCTTTTCTCAATGATGTCCAATAATAGGACAAGGGGCAACGGGTGCAAGCTAGAACATAGGAGGTTCCATGTAAATGTAAGGAGAAACTTTTTCACTGTGAGGGTGACAGAGCACTGGAACAGGTTGTCCAGGGAGGTTGTGTATTCTCCTTCTCTGGGGACATTCAAAACCCACCTGGACACATTCCTATGTGACCTGATCTAGATGATCCTGCTCTGTCAGGGGGGTTGGACTAGATAATCTTTTGAGGTCCCTTCCAACCCTGATCATTCTGTGATTCTGTGTACTGCCAGGTAGGCTGCATAGAAACACAAGACTTGAGTAAAAATAAACAAATGACAGAGATCATCCATGGTGACATGAACACCAGTTTCCTCTGCTTTTTTCAAAAAAAAATGTTAGTTTGCCAAAAGGTAGGGGAGAGTGACAGGCAAGGCAAAGCAAGGCATGAGGGGGAATCTGCATAATCTTCCATGGTGTTGTAAACTGAGTGGTATCAATGCTTGATGTGGTTATTGCAACGTGAATTGTCATGAAATGAATGTAAGTAATGGTTATGTCATTACAACACCAGACTCACTCTTCTGTCCCCACCAGCACTTTCTGAATGCAAATTATTCATACCAAGCTCTTGTGAGGGAAGAATGTGATCTATTTTTGAATATGCAAGTGCCAAACTTTAGAGATGGAAGAGATAGTATACAAAATATGGTCAGATGATATAGCCATAAATAGTGAGGGAAAGTAAAAAAAAAACAAAATTAATTTTTTATTGGTGAGATCTTCCTTTCAATCATTAAGAAGCTTGTACTTCCATAAGCCACATGCATAGTCCTAGGCATTGAAAAATATGCAATTTCTGGATCAGTTGGTTAATGAAACCAGTGCAAACACTGAGACAAAGGTACTTAAAACCCTTCAAACCTGTGTTTAATTGAACAAGTCATAGAATCAGTTTGGATCTAGGGCAAATAATTTCTTACTCTAGACATATTCTTCCAGGTGAGAGGGCAATTTGTTGACACAAAAGGAATAGGAAGTCTGGTAGCAACTTGCTGCTTATAAAACTGCTGGGTGTGACAGATAATTTACAGTGACTTTCTAGCCCTTTCTACCAGCATTTGGAAGGAAGGCATGCTGTGATGTGCATGCATGCATGGCTAACTGAGCCACCCAGGGGATGTGCATATCTCGTCAGGTGCTCAGTGAAAGAGGCAGGACCCCACAAGAGGCATTTTTTGCCTGCCCTGCACCACTCATTCCTATAATTTAATAAGCTGAAAGCCTGTCTCCCCCATTTTAAAAACTGTTAATAACTGATGCATTTGCTAACATGTTCTCAGACACACACGTGCATATACTCAAACAAACAAGATCATGTAAAAACATCTGAAAAAGTCCAAGTTTGCAAACTCTCGTTTCAAATACTAACTGATGTTGCTAAGAGACAACAGTGTTGCGATCTATTGCATCACTTCCAAACCCAGACACTTAAAGAAATTAATAGCTGAATGTACTAAAAATCTCATACTCTCACATAATAAAATCTGAACGTACAATTCCTAATAAATAGAAACAAACACACTACAACTCCTCCCCTCCTCTGACCCTAAATCAATATTATCATCCTGATTTTTCAGAAGTACTGTTCTTGTAGCTCTGTAATATTTCAGAAGGAATTCTTCATGATTGGTGCTTTAGGAAAAAAACAAGGTTTGTTTGCTACCAGCAGTGTAAATGAATGCACTTCTTTGAAAGGAAATGTGAGAATGATTTATGTGCACATTAATGTCATGTATTGATCAACTGCCTAGTCATATGTAATTTTACTATTACTTGATATTGTGGTTATTCATTAAGTGCTAGATATATGATTCCAAAGAAATATCACTTATCAAATTTTAGCAAAATAACACATGGCAAATTGCCTGAGATATTTCTGAGTTAAATGCATCCCTTAAAAGGAAATATTTGAGAGGGATTCATCTCACCCAATTTTTAGCCATCTGAAAGTTGGGTGTTTAACCTAAGCTAGTCACTCAAATTCCTGTACGAGCAATGGGGAGAGATTGTAATAGAGAGCGATTTATCCAGTCTATCTCCTACATCTATCTTCAAATGGGATGAATTGCCATTTGTAGGAATCTATCTTTCTTCATTTACCATAAGGGGAACCTGGACAAATAGCTTAGATGAAACCCCTAACTTTGGATGGCTAAATGTAGTGAAGATGAATTTTCCTCTAAATCAATACAATACAAATAATACATAAAAGCCACGGTGCACAGGTCAAAGTTAAGGCGATTGTGATGAAATATGCATTTTCTTGTTCTTGGTAAGAAAACGTAGGAGTTTTGCATAGCAGGAAACTTCAAGATTTGCAACGGAACAGTGCTAAACTATTAATTTCATTGTTTTCCATTCTGCTGGGAAGTGAGTGAATAAGTAACTACACTGTTTATCACTGAAGTCTTTTCCAAGTCTTTTATGTAGTTTTTCCAAAAAGGATCAAGTGCTTGTTACATTTATAGGAACAGTTATAAGTCCTGAAGGAAGAATAGCAATACCTCTTGGATTACCTGCAAGTTATGCTAAATACAGTCACATCTTTGAAGGCAATGTAGTGATCGTGCTATCAGCATTTCCTTTCAAAACAGGATTTATTTTTTTTTTTCAAGTCATTATTCTTCTATTGTAAGTAAACTAGAAGGTGTCTATCCCCTCAGCTTCATTTTTTTTCCTGTGAAAGACAACTTGTCCAGCAACATTAGGTTGGTGTTACGTAGCTCCCTGCCTCACATGTTGATACCTTCTCCATTCTGGCTGTTATTTTCCTAACACTCTCTTTCCGCAAGATTCTCTCTGGGCCCCAACAGCCTTGCGGGTCTCCTCTTCCTCTCTACTTTTACAGTGATCAATGACAAAGGCATTCAGCTTTTCAAATAGCAAGGAAAAAAATGAAACAATAACCTGAGGACAGTAAGTTACTAATTGCTGCTTCCATGGGAAATCAGAGTAAAACTGGTCAGAGGAACAGATCCAGCAGAATCACCCAGGAGTACCAGCTATTTTACTGGTTACTGAAAGCTTAAATCACAGCATCTGTAAATCTTGTATGAATTGAATCAACTTCCTTTTAATTCTTAAGATTTTATAAACATTTCTTTATATTGTCATAATAACTGCTCAGAGGTAAAACAAGGCTAAAGTTTTATTATCTCTGAACGAAGGTACTTTAACTTGTTTAAAAAAGAGAGTTTGGATAGCTCAGAGATTTAAAATAATTATCACCATTTTGGTGTCTCCTATGTAGTAAGTTAACTCCATGTGTGTACTACTGGTCTTAAAATTTTTACTTTGCACACCTTTGGGATAACAGCTGCTGTTTGTTCAGCAGATGCATCTGTGTGTGCTTTTCAAATAGACTAAATACACAAAGACAGTGAGTAAATATAGAGTATACGTAATAGACCAGAATGGCCTTGACTACACCCTCTTCTGAAGGAGATTTGTTATAAATTATAATTCGGACCATCAAAAATATTCATAAAAGCTGCCTGAAGAGGAACTTCTAAAACAATCAGGAGGCTTCAGAGATGACTCACAGCAGCAAGGGCAATACTGCCTGTTGTGGCAAATTGAAAGATGATGCTACTATAAAGACAAACATAAACAGGTGAAAGTACCTACCACTGTAGGTATCCTGAAAGCAGTTGATAGAAAGCCTGCTTAAGTTAAACTAAAATCACATTTGCTGAAGATGGAAAACACATTTTTTATTACCTACTCCTATTATCTCATTACAGATGATCACAGAGGGATCAAACCTTCGTGTATAAATTATTTTTGCCTGGCGCAAAGACAAAGCCAGCAGAGATGTCATGGAGGTGGGAGACACTTTGCAGCCTGAGAAAAACTGGGCAATAGCTCTTACATAACTGGACACCTTCAGAAGGGAACTTCTAGGCATGCATATGGAGCAGGGCAAGCATCACTATATTGTCCCAGTGACGTTAGAATGAAAGTATTTTGATTTTACATTCACACTACTAATATCATCAAATGCTTATGGAAATACCTAACAAATAATTAATAACACATACATGGCCTAATGAAGATAAAAGGAATGAGATTCTCTGTGAATTTTTAATCTGAATCTTAAAGAACATTTCATTAATTAGTTTTAATGACATTAAATATTTAAAGCTACTTTCTATTTAACTTGTTATTTTTTACTTTTTAAAGCACGTCATTTTTGTACTGTATATCTTTTCTTCAAGTTATCACCAACTATTATAACAAAAATTCTTGGCCTGAACTGGTAAAAATACTTCCTGATGGAGACACGACTGATTAATTTGTCCTGGTATCCAGTTCATCACATTGATTAAAAAATCCTGTTTAGGTCATATTTGGAAATATTTTTACTGTTCATTTTTATAGCACATTAAATCCCAGTATCTCAGACTATTCAGAAACATTAATGAATCTTCATAGCTTAGGTAGTAAAATAGGAAGTAATCTCCCCCACTAAAAAAAAAAAAAAAAAAAAAAAAAAGATAAAGTGTGTGACATAAAGACAAGCTTTGGTCAAATACCAGTTGCCCACTCAGTGCGGGAATAAATAGATTAAATTCTCTGACCTGTTTTATGCGGAAAGATCAAACCAAATGATCTAATGGTCCTTAGTGGCTTAAATATCTATGGAACTGCCAAATGTTTTCTGCAAAGTCAGAAGGTGAGTGACTGAGAGACACTGAATTGTACGTATCAATAGGAAGCAATTACACAATTACTATGTTCACTTCTATCAGTATAATTACCAAAAATATATCAGGAAGTTATTTATTAGGACAGAGTTCTTGTCTTGTTATACTACTTTTTGATTATGATACACTATTTCCGGATGAATTGTTCTTAAGAAGAAAATCTATTGATTAATTATTAATATCAAATTTTGTTAAACCCATTCCATGATGAATTACAACCATTTCAATTTTACTGAAAGAACACAGGTCCACCATAATAAATAATGAAGTAAATACCTGGATTCATAATCCCACTGTTCTATTTGCCCTTGCAAGTGAAAAGAAAGACCTGTAGTCCACCCTAAGTGTAAAATATCTTAAATAAGTTTATAAGAAAGCATGGTCCTTAATGACCTGGACAGTCAGATGTTCTGACAATGTCAGACTTCTAACAAAGTCATCATAAGAAAGAAAAGTGCCATCTAGTCAAAGAAGGAAATAGTTCAGAAAAATATAGATTAACATTTTTGCTTTTGTTCTTTCTTTATGAGAACAAGATGCTGATTATTAACTGTGCGCTATATTTTACAACAAAGTTCTAACAAAGAATACAACTAATCTACCTTGAAGGACTATATTGGGTCAAAAATGTTGAACTGTGTAACTAACTTTCAATTATTCTTGCTATATTGTCTTAAAGGTTCACTTTATAATATGTATATTAAATGTAGTTTGCCCTAGACAAATCTTTACAAATATTTACCCCTATTTTCAAAGCTTACACCAGAAGATAACATTTTGTAATCCTCTGACACACGTTACATCTGTTCTGCTCTTAGATAGAGTTTTGCATAAGCCAGTATAACTTCTTTTGCCTGTGACATATAGCTATATGGCCATGATCCTCCATTTGCTATTATACACTATCTAGCTGTCCTGTTTCAGTGTGCACTTGCTGAAACATCTGGATGACACAAATATTATATCACAATCAGAGAACGAGTTCTTGATGAAGAAATAACACCCAAACCACCTTGTGAACAGCCTGCTCAAACCCAGACATGTTTGAAACCTATCCCTCTCTGAGGCTGACATTGTGCAATCCTTTGTGGAGGGCACGGATGTCATCCTAGTGTTGACAAAGAGCTGCTACAAAGAGACCATAACATCTATTTGTCTGTTAAGTGATGGATAGCTATTCGAAGCTGTCAAAACCACACTGCACCCGAGATTCCCAATCTGTGCTGAGAGGACATAGTCTGTTGTCCTCCCTCCCTGCACATTAAAGGTACATTAACTTTAGAAATAAAATATAGTTTTTGAAGTTGTAGAAGGCAAAGTGTTTTATTAGATCCAGTGATTAGCTTTAGGTCATGATTAGTTTTCTACAGTGTGCAGCAAGAGATATCATAATGAAGTTGCCAGCATTTCTAGTTTTTTACAGGGAGCTGTCACAGAAATGACAGGATTGTTCCAAAGCACAAGACAACTTTCCATGGAGAGGTGAAAGACAGTGAAAAAGAATCCAATCAAGGTTTATTTATCTGGGATTTGAGCCCAGTAAGTGATGTTAACATTTTGTAAGGGTTTCACTGGAGCACAGTGCCACCAGTACCAGAGGAAAAACCTCATTCTCTCTGATTCATACCTTTGTAACTGCTGTACAGGACCTCTGTGAATAGCCTCACCAACCTTCATGTTTTCACTCAAATTGTAGAATAGATTATATAGAGGTATTTTTATTAAAATATTAATAATTTTTAGGATATAACAATTTTTTTTTTTTTACAAAATTGTGACATCTGATCTGTAAGTAAAATGCCTTCCATCTCACATTACCACACAAGGACTAGGCCAAACCTAATCTCAGGAGGTTCGTTGCCAGATCCATTTAAAGTTTCTGGGTGAAAGTGAGGGTAAACCAGTGAAGATGGATACCAGTCCTTGTTATCTGCAATCGGGCAGAAGACAGGATGCCATCAGGGAAGCTAATGGTCCGTTAGCTACTCTGTGAGGGCCAGACAGGGGACAGAAGAATATGACCATGCCAGAGATGGCGGGAACAGCGGGGAGGGAAAATGCGTTCAGAAACGGGAAAGCAAATTGAGTGAGACTAATGTAGGGACCAGGAGGGATGCAGAGGAGGGGCAGACAAGCGTGAAGATGAGGACGCAGAGTCAGAGTGCAGGCGAACGTGCTGTAACAGAGAGGAGAAAAATGCCAAGTACGAAATGGTGAGAAGAGGAGGAAGTATGGAGGTCAAGCAAATGCTGTGACATGGGAGCTATGAGAAAAATGCAAAGAAAATTCAAGCAGGTAGCTGCTCCTGAAGTGGAGATAGAGAAATCTGAGTCACAGGGGTTCTAAGTACATAGAGTCTCTTCGATCAGTGAACTGAGAGGTTGCATTTCTGCAGGGGTTTTTAAGGATAAACTTAAAAACTTCAAAAATGCCACAGACAGGGAAGGGAAGATGGGTGAAAGAAGGAGGTGGGAGTTTCTCACTGATGCTAAAAAGGAGAGAAAAAGAGACAAAAGGAAGTTTGATTTAGATATAAATAACAACCCACTAATTATTTTAGGCAGTCACAAATATGGAGGCTCAATCTTATTGTTTTCAAAAGCTTAAATATGGCAAAACAACATTGTCATTTAAAATATTGACTATTTTGTAAGCATATTTTTTACAGACAAGCCAATGTTCTCAGAACTGGTATTGCCAGGCTTTGTTCCAGAGCTGTCATTACAGTATATAAACCAATATAAACCAATTAAATGCCATTGTTGCCTTTCTAGAAGGAGCTCACTAAAGATATATGCACTTACACAGGACAGCTGTAAATTAAATTAAGCCAGATGGATTTCTAAGGTTAGACAATCCTCATTCTGTTACATGAGAAAAATCACTTCAAGGATCCTTCTCTGGAGTCTCAGAGATCCAATGGTATCAGAGTGTGCTGATATTGTAGAGTCCAGTGGCTGCCAAGATTTATCTTTTAAAGGTTTGCCAGTGTCATAGTGTACTGTTATTTTACAGTCCATCAACTTCCAAGGTTTATCTTTTTTGCAGAAACCCATATAAAAGTTACAACATCTTGGACAGTTTTGATAGGAAGCATCCATAATCACTGAAAGATTGAAAAGTATTTGAAGTAGGACACACTAATAATCACTGCTTTCACAGCAGGTGTCACCTTTTACTTTGTAAATGCATCGTGTCAGAGTACCCCAAGAAGGGAGACAAAACTTCTAGACTGATGGAAAGCATTGAATAGGGTTGTGGGCAGATGGTTTGGAAAAGGCTTTATTTTTCTAGTGACTTTTTCAGCTGTAGTCTACACATTAAAAAGAACAAACTTTCTGCAGAGATCCTGCCTAACTAGCAAGCCCTTTTGTGGCAGGGAGGAAAGTTCTAAACACCCTGTGCTCTCTATAGCATCTTGAGTCAAAGAGAAACCTGACTGAAGGCCACTGCATCTTCCTCTGCAAAGGAGGGGAGAGAACGATCATATGAAGATCTGCCACAGCTTTGGTTATAGTTTCTTCTTTTAGGCAGACCCATGTCTCCACAAAAGGAGAAATAATCGGTACTAAAAGAAGATCTGGTGTAGGGTGTCTCTTTAAGCACTGGGAAACTGCAAAGAAATGCTGAGCCACAACTGGATACCTGTTCTGCTACTACAGTCTCAAATATACTTTCCAGTCCTTGGGACAGAATTGTTACTTATAGCAAAGCCAAAAATTAACTGCTTTATTAATATCTATTTTTAAATGCTCAGCTAAATGAATTTTCAGGACTGCAATTTTAGTATTCACAGCACACAATCATTCTAAGCTAGTTATCGTGATAGTTTTGGGGTTTCTAGAATGACTATTTTATAAACATCTACACAAAATTAAAATTACACAAGACGTACTTTATCTTACCATGTTTATGTAGTTCTTCAGAAACCATTTGGTTTATTCCAGTTAAGGAATAACTGAACTTTGTTAAGGACTCCTCACAGTCCATTAGTCAGGATATTTTCCAGTAACTTCTGAAACAGCAAAACTTGAATTAGACAACTTTATTTACATGGTTTAGTAGAGTCATTTCATATACTACAACCTGTCCACATAATATTTTTTCAAGATTTTTATCAAAGTGAATATAGGATGCCACAATATGTGTTTCTATTCATGCATCTGCCAGTGCTACTCTTATTTATCTGATTGTTGTAAACTTTTTTTTCTTCGGTATCCTAACTTCTGCAGTATGTTTGAAACATAAACTTTACAAATATTAGCTGAGCAGTGAAGAAGCAGGAGCTTGTGATCACTGTCTTAATGGACGATACATAAAATTCAAAAAGCCCAGACTTCAAAGTAGCCTTATTTAGGGCAAAGATTAATTAGATACTTCTCTGAGATCAGTCCACAGTCAACATATAAATTGGTATTTCCCTTCTGAAACTTGGCAAAAAACAAAACAAGGATGAAAGAGTTAATATAATTGGAAATTATCAGAGATATCAATACGCTTTTGGAGCAATTCTAATAAATCATTTAATTTAAAAGTTACTAAATATAGACATTCAGATTTGTACAAAATGGGTAATCTCAAACTTGAAGTTGCCTGTAGATGCCATCTGTCCTCTATCAGTGAAAGAAGCCATGTCAAAGAAGGATCAGTGTTAACAGGAAGTGTGCAGAGCTTGCTGAATCTGCCTGGTCATTAGTGACACATGAGAGGACAACCAGTTGTAAAATTGATGTCAAGTTGGATGTTCACTGAGGAGTATCACTATAAGATGTTGAGATGTGCAGTGGGGATCCAAATCAAACATTCCAGAACACAGATGTAAGACTCAGGTCCCCAGAAGACAGATTTTTCTGTATTTGAATATCCTCATGACCAAGTCAGGTCTCATTAAACTCTCACTCAAAGAACAGAGAAACAAAACCAGCTTATAGCACTAAGGTATACATTGTTGTCCTTTATGTGACTCACCTTTTTTCTAGCAACTAAAGACACCTGTGAGGAAAATGAATATTTCAAGATCCTTTTGCAACAAAGCAAGATATATATTATCGTTTAAACATCTTGCTTCAACGTACATGTAGAAGTGATCATCACTGTAGAAGACAGACATCTCTGACCATGAAGGAAAGATTTAATATCCAAAATGTAAGGGTTGGTTTGTCCTAAATCCTCAAAGCTTCAGATGCTTTTCTTTTTATTTACCCATTGTCCATTAGTTTCTACTAATTTGGTCTATATTAAATCATTTTCTTTGAAGTCTGTTGCCAACTCATTAAGTGCTCCAAATTTTCCAGTACATGGATTTATGAGCAATTAAGAGTTTCTTAGACTCTTATTCAGGAAATATAGCTCATTACATGCTGTCAGGGCATTTGGCCACTTTAAGGAGATTCTTCACTAGAAAATTTGTTGTTTCTTAACAATGTTGCCCAGTCTCTCCCTTTTTAGTTATTTTGCCCTGAACACTTTTTTTTTTTTGTGCCCTACATTGTCTCTAATCTGAACAGCTATTCCATTGGGAAAAAAAAAAAATAATAAAATAAAAAATTGTATTTTACCTAGGTGTCTTCCAACAGTAAATTTACTGAGCTCATCTAATGGGTCTCATATAATGGATGAAAAGCCTCCATTGCCTGAGTGCAGGTCTTGAGACATATATTCAGACAAATGTTTTACCTTATTGCCCTTCTCTCCTTACTGCTGGCAATATGTACACAGTATGTTCACGTTAACGTATTTTCTTCAGAATCCAAGGTCCTGCAGTTCTTTCTGCCAACTCTGCCATTTGATCAAAATCTCTATTCTTAAATGGCAATTTTCATTTTAGACCTACAGGAAATGGATCTGAGTGTGCCACTATATAAAAAGCTAGATTTTTTGAGCCTTTCATCTTCTACACCTTGGATAATTTTCCTACTTGTGGTAAAGTACTGTCATTTCTATTGAAAGACTGCTCTTTTGAAATTTGTCACTGGGTGGTTCTCTAAACTTTATTAGCTGTTTCTAATGGTACCTTTTATTTACTGGACAATTCTTAAGTTCTTTAAGTAGCTAGTGCTGTAGCAAAGCAATTTCACAAGCAGTTTTGAAGGATTTATTGTCTGGGTGCAATTTTTTGTGAATGGAATCACTGCTCAAACTATGTTCAACTCTGTTTGCAAAAGCATCACAAAGAAGGGTATCTGAGTTAAGGTTTGCAGGAAATCATTTTAAATAACAGTGGAGTCCAGCCAGGGCCAGCTCTCAGCTCTCTGATATGAGCAAAAGATCAAGTCATGGTGCATCATGTGCAATCACAGATACCTACTTGCTCAAGCACAAATATCAGTAAAGCTACTCATGTACATAAGTGTTTGCAGTTACAAATTCCATTCTTGTTGAATATATTTAACATGTTTATCCACATTTCTGGGTAAAAATCTCATAGATCGTAAGAAGAAAAGGAAAAAAAATACACAAACTTTTCTTTGGCTGAAAACAAATCACCATTAAACAATTTATTGAACTATTTTCTTACATGCTTCATGAACAAAATTTCTGGTTTTTAAGGCTCACTCTTTGTAATCCTTAAGCTACTGCCTGAATTTTCCTTAGAAGGCTGGAGAAAAATGTTATTGTATAATTTTTTCAGAATATGTTTTAAACTGTTAACTAGTATGTACATTTTAACTTCTGCCAACACTATTCAAGACCACCTTACGTTTCCCCAGAGTTACTGATATTGGTATGCAAGGTGACTAGCTATAATCTTTTTATAAAAGGCATCATATTTTTCCTTTCCTCAGGTTTGCATTGTGCACAGGCAACTCATCACTGTTAAAAAAACAAAACAAAACAAAACAAAAAGTGAGAGAAAGAGAATATTTTAGTCTATTTATGGACAAATTAAATGTCTGTGACAAAAAAAAAAAGACTACTCACTTTCTGAACGGCGTTTTCAAACATAGTAAGGGTCTTACAGTTTATTGTGCTTCTCTAGATGAGAAAATGAGCCTGCCCTCCATCAGAAGCAGCTCCTAATACTAAAGGCTATTGATAGGCAATGCTAACTGTTTTACAACTCTCAGTGATTGTGCTGTCATATACATACCATATATATCATATCTACATATTGACAAATCATCTAGATGTATATGAGTATAGATGAATATGTGTATATGAAATATGTATGTATACATATGTATATATGGGCATATATATGCAGAAAATCAGGAAGATCAAATGGTCATGAACAGTTTCCCAGTCCTCTGCAGTATGCATAATATAGGGTACAGCCACCAGCTTTTAAGCATTTGCATTCCAGAGAAAGTAACATTCCATGTATAAAATATTCCCCTTCCAGGTAGATTTTCTTGACAGCCCTTTTCAGTCAAAACTCCTTGCCTCACAGTAAGATCTTTCAGTTTCAATTGAGATTAAAGAAATGAACTAGTGAAAGAAGAAACAAAATGCACCTCTACAGAGCCCATCTATTCATGTAACACATATACCACACATGAACACTGTCAACAGCCTGGCATCCTGTCCCACACATTTCTATCATGCAGTATGCTTTAATAAAAAGCCCCCATATCAAATGACAGCACCTAGTTAGAGCTCCCACATCAGTCATGCTTTTAAAGGAATTTTATTTTGTGTTTCCTAATTGAATCCTTTGAAAATACACCAGAAAGGTGAGATAATTTTTTAAAAATCTTTTCTCTTCTGGCTTTTAATTACCCCTCCCTGAAAAGAACAGACATCAAATAATAGACTACTACAGGAAACTTTCAGTAGAAAACTGAAATCTCCCATAACTGAGATTTTAAAGGGACAATATTTTTACTTAAATTATCTGGGATAGGCACAGCTTTGGAGAGTGCAAAGTTAAAATCACTGGCAGAACATTTGCTTGTTTGATGACAGGCACAAGCTCGAGGTCCACCCACATGCCCCTGTCCTCAGAGGAAAATTTACTCTAACAAGTAAAGGTCAGCTAAAATATTTCTTCTTCTTAACACACTGCTGGGTCTCACTCCTTCTATGATTTTGCTCTCCTACCATGGCAAACAGTCTTAATTGTGACACTTTTGATGCACATGAAGCAAAAATGGCCCAGATTAGCTTTAACTCCTGCACTCCAAAGGAGTTAGTATACTGGAACCTGATTTCTGTGGAGAAAACTTGAGCATTCACTGCACAAAGTAAAATGTAGTCAAGAAACTTTGGGGTTTCATTCTAGTTAAGTAGAAGTGCAGCACTCTGAAAACCATGTTCGCTGCAATCTGATCACTTAAGTAATATAATTATGTCAATGCTTACCAAAGAATAACACAGCATAAGTCAATTTTTTGCATCACTCTGTCACTGTATCCTGTACCTTTGGTGATCTGCATAACTTCCAGCTTTATCATATTTGAATGCTAAGCCTTCTCAAACAATTACACAGTTCAGTTATTTTAAGTAAAATAGATTTGTCACAATTCTCTCACTCTGCTATTGCTGAACAATGGCAGGTGTGCAAAGGCAAGAAATTCCTTCAAATCCCACCTTGGCTCAACACAGAACACATGGAAAGAAAAGCAAGAGATGGAGCCAGATGTTGCAGTGGTAACATCCTCTTTATCATCTCATCTCATTCCTCAAGGCAGCCAATCTTCTCTCGCCTCCACACCAGTGACAGTAATCATGTGTGAAGCAGTGTCACCATATAACCATATAACCATTAAAAAGAAGCAGCAGTAGCAATAATACTCAAGGTGCCTTTCCCATCTTTTCTTTTAAAAAGATCAAACTTTGGGACAATCTGGAAAATAAGAACAGTTAGATGTGCTCTGTAAAATCACATCTTTGTCAGAATAGGAAACAGGGAGAGACAGAGCTATTGGCAACTGCTCTGATTTTAAAAAAAATAAATCATGCTATCAATATTGCAAAGAAAGATTAAGGTTAGTTATGTACATGTGTACAAGCACACAAACAAACAATTGATAGACAAGAAATATATTGTGTTCTTTGAGAAAGTATCATATGAAAAGATAATGAGCAAAAACTCCAGACAAGTAGTCCCTGTAAACCCCCACACCTGATAAGATGCAGCTCCCATCTTCCATCCTTCTTGCTTTTCACAGTGCAGTTTTCTCTCTACAGAAATAGGGTATATTAGTGTCATCATCTGATCCAAGCAGACTGTTGGGATTTAGATAATAATGCAACTGATCCCTCTTCGGGCTGTCAGCATGAACGTGTGGCACATTGATGTGCAGACATGTGCAGAGATAATGCAAATTCAGAGGCACTGGCAAAATATGTACCTGAATGCCAGCCTCTCCCAGCTTGATCCCTCTGTGGGCTCCTATAAACAGCTGTATCCTAAGGAATAACAAACAATGCTTTCCGTGCTCAGACAGTGAAACTCACATGGGCACAATTGCTCTAAGTTCTTGGTGAAGGAGTGCACCATCAGCTTCTGCCCCAATCCCCCAGTTCATGCATTTTGCAGGTCCCTCTTGCATTGGCAGAGCAAGTTTTAAACTCATTGAACCACTTCCACTGACACCTTGGGGTTCAGCAACCCACCACTCATTGACAGTTGTGGGCAGGGCACCACTGCCCTGGTCTTGGTCTTGGCTGTGCCAAGCTGCTTCTACAGCCACCCTTGGGACCTCCAATGTTTTTTCCTCAATCTCCTTACTCTTTTTCCTCCTACTACTAACATCCAAGTTGCTGTTAGTGCTCTGTATTGGTCCTTGCATCCTGCTAAGCCAAGCCAAACCAGCCTCTTCCCACATATTCCTTCTCCTGAAGGTGTCTATGGGCTTTATGTGAAGCAGTATCCCATAAAGAAACCT
Organism: Megaceryle maxima; assembly: GCA_024605025.1. Lineage (NCBI taxonomy): Eukaryota > Metazoa > Chordata > Aves > Coraciiformes > Cerylidae > Megaceryle > Megaceryle maxima. The sequence goes on along the minus strand of JANHGN010024989.1, from coordinate 19,985 downwards.
CAGTAATAATACTGAGGCCACTAGTCATCAAGATAAGTCTTTGGGTTGACAGTCATCTTTTAAAATCCAGCTGTATTTGCTCCAGTGCCAAATTTTGTCCCTTGGGACAACTTATGAGTATAAACTTTCCTTAGATAAAGTGCCAGGATTCAACACTGGTCTCTATATAGACCTCAAATGCTCATGCATCTTCTTTGACAAGAATGGCTATTAAGGTGATAAGATCTTAAAGCTTAAACAACCAGACAGCTTATCTGAACACACTAAATAACATATTTTCTGTCAAAAAGAAAGTGTTTTCCATCTGTGTGAAATAGAGCTAAAGATTCTAATTCCTATGAAAATATTGGTGTATACTTTTAGGAATCAGTTCAGAAATGGATCAGAGAAAAATCTTTCCACTAAATATTTTCCTCAGAAAGTCTTAGCCACATAATTCACCCATGCAAAAGGATGTTTAACTATACTCATTGAGGAGCCAAATGTAGCCAATTCTGTTAGATTTGGGAAGAAGATTCTTAATGCCTCTAAGTAGTTGAATTCCCACTTAAAATTAAATTTATGTTTAATTATTTTCACATTGGGGAAAGGTAATAAATACTCAGCTCTCCAGGAAATTTTTTGGTTGAACTATCAAATTCAGATGCAGTCAGCCTCAGGCAGGACTTAACAACTAGCAAGTCTACCAAAATAGCTACTTCATTTAGGTACTGCCAAAGTTCAAATCTGCTTAAACACTGAGATGGGGATCCATGATGGTTTCTTCTGCTTGGGCTTACCCAAGGAAGGCAGGTTTTTCTTCTCCAAACATAATAAACTGTTGGTTAATACAAGTTTGTGCAAATTTGATCCCATGACAAGGGAAAACTGAACAAAGGAAAAATGGCTAGCAGAATGCCCTGGGTCCCAAGTGGACAGGGGTGCAGGGTTTCAGGCTCCACAGAAGTACTGGCACTACGAGCTAGCTCTGTGCAACTTCTGTGGGGAAATTCATGGCACCTAATTTAGATGGACTGTATTTTACTGCTAAGCTTGGAAATAGGCTAAAACAAAGTAAAGCTACCTGTACAGACCCAAAAGGATACAACTTTGATCATAGAATCAATCCCAGACTGAGTGGTTTGGGTTGGAAGGGACCTTAAAGAACATCTAGTTCCAACCCCCTTCTCCTTTGACCTGCTGGCCATGCTTCATTTGATTCAGCCCAGGATATGGTTGGCTTTCTGGGCTGCACTCAGACACTGTTGGCTCATATTGAGCTTTTCATCAACCAGCACCCCCAAGTCTTTCTCCTCAGCACTGCTCTCTAGTCATACTCTGCCCAGCCTGTATTTGTGCTTGGGATTGCTCTGACCCAGATGCAGGACCTTGCACTTGGTCTTGTTGAACTTCATGAGGCTGGCATGGGCTCACCTCTCAAGCTTGTCAAGCTCCCTCTGGATGGCATCCCTTCCCTCCAGCGTGTTGACTGCACCACTCAGCTTGGTGTTGTCCACAAACTTGCTGAGCGTGCATTCAATCCCACTGTCCATACCACTGACAAAGATGCTACATAACATCAGTCCCAGTACTGATCCCTGAGGATCACCACTTATCACTGGTCTCCACTTGGACATCAAGCCACTGACCACAACTTTTTGAGTGTGACCATCCAGCCAATTCTTTATTCAGTGAGTGGTCCACCCATCATATCCATGTCTTTCTAATTTAAAGATGAGGATGTCATGTGGGACAGAGTGGAAGGACTTGCACAAGTCGAGGTGGATGACATCAGTTGCTCTTCCCTGTTCCACCAATGATGTAACTCCATTGTAAAAGGCCACCAAATTTGTCAGGCACAATTTGTCCTTGGTGAAGCCATGTTGGTTGCTACCAATCACCTCATTTCCTATGTGCCTTAGCAGAGACTTCAGAAGGATCTGCTCCATGATCTTGCCAGGCACAGAAGTGAGACTGGCTGGCCTATGGTTCCCCAGGTCTTCCTTTGCTCCCTTTTTGAAGATGGGGGTTATGTTTCCCCTCTTTCAGTCAGTGGGAACTTCACCAGACTGCCATGACTTTTCAAATATGATGGAAAGTAGTTTAGCAACTTAATCTGCCAGTTCCCCCAGGACTTGCAGATGTATCTCATTGGGTTCTGTGGACTTGTACATCTCCAGGTTCTTTAGATGGTCTTGACCTGATCTTCACTTACAGTGGGTGGATCTTCCTTTTCCCAGTCACTGCCTTTGCCTTCTGCAACTCGTGTGGTGTGACTGGAGCCCTTGCTGGTGACAACTGAGGCACAGAAATCATTGAGCACCTCATCCTTCTCCATATCACTTGGGAGCAGGTCTCCTGTTTCCTTCTGGAGAGGGACCACATCTTCCCTGTTCTTCCTTTTATCACTGACATACCTGTAGAAGTGTTTCATGTTACCCTTGACATCCCTGACCAGATTTAATTCTGTCTGGGCTTTAGCTTTTCTAACCTGATCCTTGGCTGCTCAAATAACTTCTTTGTATTCCTCACTGGCTACCTGTCCTTGCTTCCACTCTCTGTACACTTTATCTCTCTCTAGACTGATCTTAACCCCATAATGGGTTAGCATTCTAAGTCAAGTATCTTTCTTCCATTCCTCCAGCTGATAAGCAGAACCTGGTACTTTGTGTTAACTGTTTTCTATTTTTATTTTTCCTGTCTTCAGGGTTCTCTAATTTCTTCTGTACCAATCATCCTTTACACTAATAGTGATATCCAGCTTTATTTAGTTATCTAATTTAACACATACCCCAGATTTATATATTGAGGAATTTCAGGGTACCAGGAAAATAAGATGTGACCTAGAAACTACCATTGAGGAGTTTTATCACTTGCTTCTGTTCTCTGCAGTCAGAGAATCACAGCATGGTTGAAGTTGGAAGGGACCTCTGGAATTCTTCTGGTCAAACTCACCTGACTGATCAGGACTACCTAGAGTTGTTTGCCCTTGAGCGTGTTCAGACAGCTTTTGAATATCTCCAAGGATGGAGACTCCATAGCCTCTCTGGGCAACCTGTGACAATGCTGAGTCACCCTCACAGTAACAAAGTGTTTCTTGATGTTCAAATGGCACCTCCTGTGTTTCAGTTTATGCACACTGTTTTGTGTCCCTCTGATCCTGCCACTGGGTACCACTGAAAAGAGTCTCCCTTTGTCATCTCTGCACCCTCCCTTCAGGTATTTATATACATTAATAAGACACCCCCAAGCATTCTCTTCTCTGGATTAAACAGTCCCTAAACCTTGACACCCTCTCAGCCTTTCCTCATATGCAAACCTCATGAAATTCAACAAGGCCAAGTGCAAGGTCCTGCACCTGGGGTGGAGCAATCACAAGCACAAATACAGGCTGGGCAACGAGTGGATTGAGAGCAGCCCTGCAGAGAAGGATTTGGGGATGTTGGTGGATGAAAAGCTGGACATGAGCCAGCAATACGTGCTCACATCCCAGAAAGCAAATTGTATTCTGGGCTGCATCAACATAAGTGTGGCCAGCAGGTCAAGGGAGGTGACTCTTCCCCTCTACTCCACTCTCATGAGACCCCACCTCATGTACTGCATTCAGTTCTGGGGCACCCAGTATAATAAGGCCATGGACCTGTTGGATTGGGTCCAGAGAATGGCCACGAAGATAATCAGGGTGCTGGAATACCTACCCTATGAGGACAGGCTGGGAGAGTTGGGGTTTCTCAGCCTAGAGAAGAGACCTTATTGCAGCCTTCTGCTACTTAAAGGGGGCCTAAAGGAAAGATAAGGAAGCACTCTTTATCAGGGAATATAGTGATAGGATGAGGGTTAATGGTTTCAGACTGAAAGAAGTTAAATTTAGATTAGATATTAGGAAGAAATTCTTTATTGTGAGGTTGGTGTAGTACCAGAACACATTCCCCAGATAAGTTGTATACACAACTCCCTGGAAGTGTTCAAGATCTGGCTGGATGGGCCTTTGGGCAACCTGGTCAAGTAGGAGGTATCCCTGCCCCTGACAGAGGGTTTGGATCAAGATGATCTTTAAGGTCTCTTTCAACCTGCACCATTCTGTGATTCAGTGATGATATGTGAGGTGCTACAGTCATCTTTATGGTCCTTCACTGGACTCTTTGCAAGAGCACCATATCTGTTTTGTACTGGGGAGCCCAGAATGGAGGACTGTACTCCAGATATGGCCTCACCAGTGCTGAGCAGACGGGAAGGATCACTGCTGTGATTTACCCATCTTAAAATTCTGGAATTATTCCCACATCTTTTCAGCTTAATTAATAACTTCCTATCACATAATTCAGTCCAGTTCAGATCAGAATACAGGGGCATGAGGATGGTCATACTGACCAGACTAGAGGTCCATCTGTCAGTAGCAAATGTCTATGAAAGAGAATAAAAATGGGGTCAGTATATGGCTTTACTTCCCCCAAAGTGTCTCCTTGACTCCATAAATGTATGGGTCACAGAATTCCTAATAAGAACAGGTGTCAATATATTTAATAACCTTGGAGGCCTTTCTCCTCAATGATTTTTTCTGTTTGGTTTATGAATTTACATAAACTTCAAGCACCAAAAACATCCTGCATCAGGGAATCCTCCAGGTGAAGTGTGGTAGATTAAATCAACAGTGTATTCTGTGTCTAAAAATAAGATACTTTGCAAAGGATAGCAGAGTGGTCTGGTCAAATTTATCTTTAGCAAACCTTTTTGCCTTTTTACCTTCCACTTACCTCCATGTCTTCAATTTTGCCTTCCTTGAACTCAGACAAAAGAGCCTCTTTTTGTTAGATCACTTTTTCTGTCTGTCTAAATGTGAGGGCTACATTTGCTATTCTTCAAACCTCTCATACAATCATATCCTGCTTAAAAATCTTTTACAGGCTGGATCATGAACAATCCCACTTCTGACTGCATCAGCTCTTTCAGGACACTGAGTGAATTCAGCTCTTTGAATTTTGCTTACACCACACATATATTAACTTCAATATCATCTTCATTGATAACTAGGTCTAAGAGCAGCAGAACTACTGAATCCTGGCCTCCTATCACTTTGTGGAGCCCCATGTTAAGAACTCATGATCTTTCTCTGGTGTCTAATAGGTGCTGAATTCATGTTGCAGATTTGGAGCTGTAATAGAGCTCTTCAATTTTATTCAGTCGTCTATTATCTTTGACAGTTCTATTCTCCTTCCAAATGTGTCTGAAATCAGCTGGTAGATTCAAAAACTGTCTCACAGACAGCTGGATTGAGGCACAAGACTCAGAGACTGCAACATTTAAGGGGCTTTTTTTGTAAATGTAGAGTTGAGATTTGATTGTTGTCATGAGGAATCCCTTCTATCATTACAAGACTGTTTCTTCTTCCAGTTACAAATTATTTGTTTCATTAATACTATCGCTGAAATGGTAGACTGCTTGCAAAGGCTGAAGTTTATACAGTCTAGAATTATAACCTGGAACATCTGGAAGGGTTAGTCTTAAATTCATAATTGAAGACAAAAAAAAAAAAAAAGAGGGATTTCTATCTCACATAGTGTCTGATCAGACATTAGGGTCATTATCTCATGGAATGAATAAAGGAAATTTATAATCCATTCTAGCTTGTAAGAACAATTGTCTTTTTATATCGAGTCTCTATCAAACTCTACCTAATACTTAACTGTTTGTAATCTAGCTTTAAAATAGATGTTGTGAAGAAGTTCTAGAAAACCCATCTAACTAAAATAAAAATGTATAATTTCTACTTTATTTACTAAATTTACTTTATTCCCTCTGCAGCCTTGCCACCTAGTCTAGGTTATTTATGTGCCTATCCTTGGGTTAAGGGTAGGATAAAATGAAAGTACTTAAACACACCATCTGCAAGTACAAAGTACTAGTACTCTATAATGCCAGTCCTGCTAAGTAGGACAAAATAAGACAAATTTTACTCCTTATTCACATAGGATAGTGAGCAGATGATAGTCTCAAGGATTCAGTCTACATTTGATTGTTAAAATTATGTTTTCTTCCTTGATAACCGACAAAGGCATTATCTGTACATTTTGAGTCATTGTGTATCACTGAAAGTTAATCTTTCATCTACTGGACTATTAGTCTGAAATGCTAAAAGCTTTTTCTTCATTTATTCTTTGATACATTTAAAAAGCCTCATTTTTTATATATCTTTATAGAAAATTCCTCTATAGCTGTGGAAGGGAGGAAGGGAGGAAGGAGGGGAGGGAGGAAGGGAGGAAGGGAGGAAGGGAGGAAGGGAGGAAGGGAGGAAGGGAGGAAGGGAGGAAGGGAGGAAGGAA
>JANHGN010024987.1:4091-32434 GCA_024605025.1 Megaceryle maxima | reverse complement strand
AGGACAACACAACTTGCACTCCTGATCCCTTAAGCAGCTTCCCCAGGACCCTAAAATCTCCCTTAATTGATTTTGGGCTTCAGGTAGTGACATCATCACTACCCACCTGAAACACCAAAAGCTGATAATAATCTGAAGACTTCACCAGGGTGGGGAGTTTGTCTATCACATCCATAATTCATGCCCCAGGGAGACAACAGACTTCCCTATTAAGCAAGTCTGAACAGCATATTGGGCCCTCTGTCCCCCTCAGGAGGGAGTCACCCACAACAATGACTCGTCTGGTTTTCTTTCTGGAGACAGTTTTTATGCTTATTCTGGGTCAACTTGGTCTTGGTGTTACCTCTGACCTAGGTGAACTATCCACCTCTCCATCAGTCAGTTCCTCCTGCAGGGCTCTATACCTGTTCTACAAGAGGATCTGGGAAGGTGAGGGAGGCCAGGAGGGGATTCGCCTGCTTCCTCAATTAGGGACCTGCTTCCATTTCCCCCCCCCCCCCCATTACTTTAGGTCCCCTCCTTCTGCCTGGTGGCAAGAGAGGAGGGGAACCTCTGCTTCTTGTGAAGCCTCCACATTCTGCCTTTGTCACAGGGAGTGGCTCCACCCATTTATCTCCCTCTCACACTCTCTGATAGTCCTTAACCTCTCTTCCTCCTCACATAGTTCTGCCATCATGCTGAGCAGATCACTCATCTGCTCACAATGGACACAACAGTTATCAGAGCTGCCACTCACTGCCAGCGCAAGGCTCAGGCAATCCCCGCAGCCTGTGACCTGGACAGCCCCATGTTTCCGCGGGAGCTCTGTCTGGGTTCCCACACCCGTTGTGGTGAGTGCTGAGACCGCCGCCTTCCGCCGCGCGGAGACCATGGCTGAGCCTTGCCGTGCACCCTGCTTGCGCTTTTTAGCGTGAAAGCCGCTGCTTCACTCTCCGGAGACTGAGTGGTGGTTCCAGTTTCTCTGCATTTAAGAAGCCCACAGTTGTACCAGTTATGCCCTCAGCCATGTCACCCTCTCAGCCTTGTCCACGTGAGAGCTGCCAGCTCCTGCCGGCTCTCACCACTCTTTTTTGGGGACTCCTGGCTCTGGGAACCCCTTTTCTGTCTAAATCTAGCACTCAGGTAGAGGACTTACTGCTGCCTCGATGTCCCTCCTGATTTCTTCCTCTACAGTACTATTTCCTCTCTCTTGCAGGAGATACTTAGTTCTTGTGCCATCCCCATGAGATAGTCTTGCTTATTCTACCTTTTGCCTTAGTTATCATCACAGTGAGTAGACCCCATGAGCTCTTTATCTTCTGACTTTTGGATAAATTCCTGATCTCTGAAAAGTACTTTTTCTCTCTAATCTTGACTAAACATAACCTAGGGTTCCTCTGATTCCTGAGTTCAGAATCTCCTCATATTCCAAGAAATGTTTATGTTCAGCTGAGACCCATCGAGCCAGTAGCTCAGCCTGAGGTCAGGCTCATGGATGTGTGCAGGAAAGACTCCATGTCCCCAAAAGCATTTTTTGTTCCAGCTATCTTCAAGAAGTTACTTATGGTGCTTAAAAAAGGAACCTGTTGGTTTTTTTGGTCGTTATTGAATTGTTTGCTTTTTTTTTTTTTTTTTATACACATTGTTTTTCATATAGACCCACACATTCCAAGAAGTTTAGCAGGCTTTGGACTACCTCATCTGTGCAGAACTCCAAGAACTACTTGGTGGCAGAATCAAGCCTACACAATCTTATAAAAAGATCAGTAAAATATTTCCTATTTCCATAGATTGATTGATGTCTTTAGTCCTAGTTTGCATCTACTTAACAAGTCTGGCACCTATTTAGATTATTCTGGACTGTTATTAGCTATGTGACTTTGTATATATTTGCCTTGAACAAAAGTATACAGTATTGTCTGTATACATAGCTGTTAAAGAAATAACTGATAGTGACCATCTAGAAAAAACGAAGTTTGTTGATATGGAAAAATGTTAACAGCTTTATATAAAGAGTCACTGGAAGCCAGGAATATAAGGAAAAGCATTTATATTTGCTTTAAAGTCATTTAAATGAGAAAATACTTTAAAGTGGAAAAAGATAAATTTTAATATATATGAATATCTGACAGATACACAGACAGTCCCTGTTGGGAAAGTTGATCTCTGTATTTCTGTAGATACTGATCTTTTTTCAAAAGTGCTACTCCTTTGAGTTAATACTCCTGTTTACCATGGCCTCTTTGTTGTACCAATGGCAAACCACCATGAGTATCAGACAAAATTTTTACATTTTGACACAGAAAGTGTTAAATTAAAAAATACAGCACTTAAGTAATTTGTGTGTGTGTGTGTGGCATTTTGCATCCTTTTTAGTTTATAGTGTTTCATTATATGCAATATTTTTTATATGGTTATGAAATATCTTATTGTGTTCCCCAGCATAAAATTAACCTTAAAATCCATTTATAGTAATTCTGTACATGTCACCCCTTAAACAAAAAATGCTTGGGAATTTCTTCAGCTTGAGTATCAAACTCATCTATACTCTTTGCACTTCATTCAATTTACATTCTTGCTTACTTGAGTTATGTTGCTTAATTTCTCCTAATGTAATGACCTTTTGATTCCAGATTCTCCCTGTTGATGAACTTTAATGTAAGAAACAATCCCTGACTAGAGTATTTATTATGTGGGACTGTTAAAAACAATTAGCCCTTCCTTTGAGGTTCAAAAGATACTTGGTTTTAATTCTTTTTCCAAAGTTTTTTTTATACATATAAAAGAATATACATAATTATATGTGTGTGTATGTTTTATATACATGGTATATATAATATGCCATATATACATGTATATACAATATAAATTCTATATTTAGATATTAATTGCTTATAAAACCTAATGCTTACCCCTTTTTAACCTCACCTCCTCCAACACAAATACACACAGTATATCATATGGGAGACAGTACCATTCTTTTTAGAATGAAGTTACTTATACATTTGTATTATAGAATCATTTAGTTTGCCACCTTAGACTTCCGGAGGGCAAACTTTGACCTGTTCAGAAGACTAATTGACAAAATCCCTTGGGAGGCTGCCCTGAAGGATATAGGAGTCCAGGAAGGCTGGTCATACTTCAAGAAATGTCTTAAAGTCTATCCCCATGTGCCGAAAAACAAGCAGACAGGGAAGGTGACCGGCCAGGCTAAATAGGGACCTTTGGATGGACCTCAAGAACAAAAGGAGAGTCTATGACCTTTGGAAGAGGGGGTGGGTCTCTCATGAAGACCATAAAGATGTAGTGAAGCTATGCAGGGAGAAGATTAGGGGGACCCAAGTGCAGCTAGAGCTCAACCTAGCTACAGCTGTTAAAGATAATAAAAAAATGTTTCTATAAATTCATTAACAACAAAAGGAGGATTAGGGAAAATCTCCATCCTTTATTGGATGCAGAGGGAAACATAGTAACAAAGGATGAGGAAAAGGCTGAGGTGCTCAACACCTACTTTGCCTCAGTCTTTAGCAGTGGAACTGACTGTTCCCTGGAGACCCAGCCTCATGAGCTTGGAGACATGGAGAGGAAGCAGAATGAGGTCATCATAATTAAAGAGGAAGTGGTCAGAGACCTGCTACACCACTTGGATGCACACAAGTCTATGGGACCAGATGGGTTACACCCAAGGCTGCTGAAAGAGTTGGCAGACATGCTCACCAAGCTGCTTTCCATGATTTACCTGAAGTCATGGATAAATGGGGAGGTCCCAATGGACTGCAGGGTAGCAAATGTAACACCCATATACAAGAAAAGCAAAAAGGAGAATCCAGGAATCTATAGACCTGTCAGTCTGACCTCAATACCAGGGAAAGTCATGGAGCAGATCATCTTAAGTGTCATGACAAGCCATATAATGGATGACCAGGGGACCAGGCCTAGTCAGCAGGGGTTTATGAAAAGCAGGTCCTGCCTGAAGAACCAAATCTCCTTCTATGGCAAGATGACCCAACTATTGGATGAGGGAAAGGCTGTGGATATTGTCTACCTAGACTTTCAAAAAAGCATTTGACACTGTTCCCCATAGAATTCTCACAGAAAAACTGGCTGCTTATGTCCTGTATGAGCATATGATCTACTGGATGAAGCACTGGCTGGATGAAAGGTCCCAAAGAGTGGTGGTCAATGGTGTTAAATCCAGATGGTGGCTGGTCACAAGTGGTGTTCCTCAGGGCTCAGTGTTGGGACCATTTCTGTTTAACATCTTTGTTGATGATCTTGATAAGGACATAGAGTGTATCATCAGTAAGTTCACAGATAACACCAAGTTAAGTGGGAGTTTCTATCAGCATGAGGATAGGGAGTGTCTACAAAGAGGCTTGGATAGATTGGATCTATGGGCCAATGTTAATGGTATGAGCTTCAGCAAGGCCAAGTGCCAGGTCCTGCACTTGGGCCACAACTCCATGCATTGCTACAGGCTTGAAGAAGTGTGGCTGGAAGAAAACAGTCTGGGGGTTCTAATTGATAAGCGTCTGAATATGAGCCAGCAGTGTGCCCAGGTGGCCAAGAAAGCAAATGGCATCCTGGCTTGTATTAGAAATAGTGTGACCAGCAAAAGTAGGGAGGGGATTGTCCCCCTGTACTCAGTGCTGGTGAGGCCACACCTTGAGTATTGTGTCCAGTTTTGGGTACCTCAATGCAAGAGAGATATTGAGATGCTGGAGCGTGTGCAGAGGAGGGCAATGAAACTGGTGAAGGGCCTGGAGAATAAATCTTATGAAGAGAGATTGAAGGAGCTGGGACTGTTAAGTCTGAGGAGGAGAAGGCTAAGGGGAGACTTAATCATTCTCTACAACTGCCTGAAAGGACATTGTAGGGAGGTTGGTGTTGGTATCTCCTCACAGGTAATTAGCGATAGAACAAGAGGGAATGGATTCAAGCTGCAACAGGGTAAGTTTAGACTGGACATTAGGAAAAAAAAAAATCACAGAAAGAGTAGTCAGACACTGGAATAGGCTGCCCAGGGAGGTGGTTGAGTCACCAACCCCAGATGTGCTTAAGGGTCATTTGGATGTGGTGTTGGGATATGGTGTAGGGGAGAACTGTAGACGGTGGTTGGACTCGATGATCTCAAGGGTCATTTCCAACCTGAATGATTCTGTGAGTCTGTGAAAAGATTTTTCAGATCAAGTCCAACTGTAAACACTGCCAAGCCCATCACTAACACATGTCTCTGAATGCCACATCTACATGTCTTCTAAATACCTCCAAGGATGGTGACTCCACCACTTCCCTGGGCAGCTTGTTCCAATGCTTGACAACCCTTTCAGTGAAGAAATTTTTTCCTAATGTCCGACTTTAACCTCCCCTAGAGCATTTTGAGGCCATTTCCTCTTGTCATATCACTTGTTACTTGGGAGACAAGACTGATATTCATCTGACTACAACCTCCTTTTAGGTAGTTGAAAAGTGTGATATGGTCTCCCCTGAGCCTTCTTTTCTTCAGTCTAAACAACCTTAGTTCCCTCAGCCACTCCCCATCAGACTTGACTTCTAGACCCTTCATCAGCTTCATTACTTTTCTTTGGATGTGCCAGCATATATTTGTATAAGCTTTATAAACATACAAAGGAATATATATAATCTGATATATATTTCTCATATATTTGGTGAGTAGCTTCTTTGAGGGCTAGAAGATAACATTGTGATTATATGATCTGTTGTGTTTAATCAACTCTATTTGATATCAAAATTATAAGCTCTATGTGAGCTTTAAGGATTGTGTCCAAAAGCAAAACAAATTAATATGTGCTCTATTCTTAGCTAAAGCATTAAATTTGTTAATTTCTATCCTTCTATCCTGTTCCTGAATGGATTTTTTTTAGCAATAAATTCCAAATGCTTATTCTCAATAGTCATGTTTTCTTCCTAAGTAAAACATAGTGCCTCTATTTTTGGGCACCAAATTGAAAAGAGGATAAAATTTCCAGGAGAGTTGGGAAGAATTCAATTCAATATCTTTAAAAAGTGGCGATATTTATATTAGCTGGATTTAACTAGAAAAATTAACATCTTTCCTTTAGGAGCTATGGGGGAAAGAAATGGAAATATTTTTTGAGGAGGAGGAATTAGTGTTTCTGAAGAAGAAATCACATGAGGATGAACCCAATGAATCGTGAAATTCCTGTAAGCTTATTTTTTCTGAAAAACTAGTCCATGTAAAATAGAAGGCATGTCAAGGAAGCAGTTAAAAAGCTGTTCCAGGCAGAAGAGTATTGTAGGTTTATGAACAAATGCAAATACTGTCTCATTTACAGAGGTGCATCTAGGCTAATTGCTAGACACTTCATCAGATTTTTGCTCAAATCATTGGAAAATTTACTTATCTTAGAAGAAATGAAGACCTGTTTTGTTTGGAGGAAGAACTGCTGTGGAATGCATGACAAATCTGTAGAGACCTATCAAAAGTCAGAACAATATCTATAATGAAAATGTATGAAACAAACCATGAAGATGCATTTGCTAAACAATTATTGACTTATTTACACAGTATTCAGGATAAAGTGCTTTATACACTAACAGGAAAATGTTTTTACTTCTGCTGCTTTCCTTCGGTGGAAGCCACTGAGCTTTGTCATTAACTTTCCATAGAATCAAAACCTATCTCTCTAGGCATCTCTGATGCTTAATGTTGCAACGACGTAAATTAATAACTGAACATTTATAAAAGCCTTCAGTTACTAAGTGCATTCATTGAAATGCTGAATTTTCTGTGACTGACAGGTATGTACCCAGAAAAAATGACTGCCTTATTAAACTTCAGAATATTTAATTTATCCCTCTTATTTGCAAATGTTTCAAAATGAAGTGCAAAGTGCACTATACTATCAAAAGAAGCATAAAAGCAACCATATTTGGTTTAATGAGTTTAAAAGGCATTTTGTGAGGTTGCAGGCAATCATAATACCAAATTCATAATACCAAATCTAGAGAAAATCAACTTAATGGATTTAATAACCTGTGAATATACTGTAAAGAAAAAAGCTTGTAAGATTTGCCATACTTAATTTTGCTTTTAAAATGTGTTTTATTTTCAGATTCTGTATTGAAGTTGTTACCATTTATATGTTTTATTTTCCCAAGGACAATATCACCATCTTGTGGCTCTGACACCCCAGGGACAGAGGACTTTTAAACTTTTATATGTGTGCCATCATCTTTCTTAGGCTTTAGGGCTAATGGAACTCCCAGTTCTTAATGGAACAGGAACAAAATGATCAATGGAGCTCCTACTGAGCAAGTCAGTGAAAGTTAAAGGTGTTTGAATTTTTAAGTAGCTATGAGAAGTGATTGCAAGTTAAAAGCCTGCTGTTTTCTCTTAAAACATGGCAATAATGTGTAAATTAAGCTGTATAAGAAAGGGATAACTCTTAAGAAGCAGCTTGGGTTCTCCATAATTCATCCATAGATGAATTGTTAAGCCATACTAGATAATTCTATATGGGAGAGAGAGATGGAGAAACCAAAGGAAATGCCATTTTATAGTGTTAACTTATTAAAGGATGATTTTGGCAATAATTCTTTATCTGATGGACATGTACATATCATCATTAAATAGTACACATAACAGTGACACCAGTGACATACAGACCTGCTTTCTATGTTTCCCTACATCTGAACACAGAGGACAGAACTAGCAGGCATCTGAGTCTTAAACTGGTCACTTCCATTAATTGTATTGAAAGACCTTAGGGAATCCCAATATATATGGATAAGGGTTTTGGCTTTACTAGTTCCTTATAAGGATGGTCTGGAGGATTTGGATTTTTCAGCTGTTTGACTGACAAATAACTATTTAAAACTCTCCAGAAAACTGTAATCTATTAATAGGGTTTTGGTTTTTTTTTAATTTATATAGATGTAACCTTTTTCACTCACAGGTTATATTGGTGTTGGCTTTCTATGTCACTATATTATTGTGTTCTACAATGATTTAATCTAAGATGTTTCAGGATTCTGTGTAGCTATGCAAATTGGAGCAGAATCAATTCTTCAACAAAGATACTGACTTAACTGTTTTCTTTTCACTTTGATGTGATTCACTGTTATAACCCTACTGAATAATGTGGAGTCTGGAGTCTTACTTTGTACAGCAGGCAAGCAAAAGCACAAGTGAAAGTAGTTTCACTGAGTTCTACTTATAAAAATAATAATAATAAAAAAAAATATTTTAGTTCTGTTCCAATGCAAACCTTATATGCCTATTCACTATAGTAACTACATCTGTTTTAAGAATTGATGTACTATACATATTTATACTAGTATTTGATGTTATATCTCAAGTACTAAGCTATTGCATTATGTTATTGACATAGTTCCTAATGCTGTTTTACAGGTTAATGTGGTTTGGTTATCTTTGAGCGCACACAGAGAATTCTGTCACTAATGCCATACTGCCAAAACAGACGTGGGATCTATATAGAGGAAGTAGAACCGAGTTCCACATTCATATCTATTTTGTTTATTATATAGAATTATGTTTTAATTGAAATCTAAAGAGGAAGTTATCAAAGAGATTATTCATGTTCTTTTGGTGTGGGTTGGTTTTTTTTCTGTGATTTTTCTTCCTATACAACAATGACAAAAAAATGCTGCTGCAATACGCCATAATTTTTCTTTAATCAAGCTGATCATGTTAAAAGGCAATTTTGCTCATGAATAAATTTTCACACTTCATTGAATAGCTAGTTATATTGAAGAAAAATATAATTTAATCCCTTTCTCAACCAGACCTGAAGAAAAGTACCAATATTTTCACAATTGTCTATTGCCCCTTAAGGCTTTCTCTTATTGTCAGTCTTGTACACTTTCTTTATGGGTTACTGTGTCTGAGAATGCCTGTGATGTAGTCCAGCATTAGTTTAAGATGGTTAAAATATTGAAAAATAAACCTTTAAAAATGAGATTAGCAAAGTAAAAGAAAAAATAACATTTCAAAAAATACTGGTTTTTTCTTTTTTTTTAAATCTGTTACAGACAGTTACCTATAACTAATAGCAGAAATATCACAGTTGTGATTAAAAGAGAAATGTCCAGGAGACAAAATGGAAATTCAAAGGCATGGATAATAATTTCTAGAGAACCTCACTCAAACATGCATGTGTCTGTACTAGGTAAGGGTTACACAACACTCTGTGCACTCCACGAAAGAAAATGTAGAATTTTAATTCTTGCAGTAATCAGGGTTTCTTGTTAACCTACTTCTGCTTCACCTTCTTCCCACTCTCCACTAAGAATGCCAACATTTTAATCTGATGCTTCTGGTTCTTCCATCTTTGCATGCATGCTTGGATATGTATATAGTTAATGTATCATGGCTTCAGAACGACTTGTTAACACAGTGATTTAATTGATTTTCAAACAGGGGCTGATGCAGACTTTTGGTCCATCTTCCATGCTTCTATGAATTTTACTTGTAGAACCACAGAAGGAACTGTAAAAGGTGTAGAGAAATTTCTTTGAGAACTAATGAGCAATTCACCCCTGTCAGAGAAAAAAGGGATAAAATGATTACATCAAATAAAGCAAATATGAATTGAAAACGGTCCTTGTCAAACATTACACTAAGTAAATTTAAAAAAAAAATAAAAATTACCATCTCATTATATTCGCAATTCCTTTATTTTTTCTTTGTTATGCATTTAAACATACAACACAAAATATTTTTGAGAAGTAGTTTAAGAAGCTCTAAAAGGAAAACAAAAATTGTCATTAAGATAGTTTGTTAAAGAGCTAGGAATTATTTAAAAGTGTAAGTGTTTAGGTATGGTAAGTAAGAGGAAAATAATCATATTTAGTCCAAATAATTATTTAATATATACTTTTGTTTTCCAGGAGTTGATTAGAGCAATGCAAGGAAATAGGATTGCTAGAGTCAGTATCTAAGATTCATTTGCTATTGTTTTGAATGACAATTTGGAAAAATATCAGTGTCCAAAAGAATACTAAATATTCTGTCAAATTTTTACTTGTCAGGCATGTATTGGGAACACACATAATAGGCAACACAGGCCCTTCAACAGCTGAGAACAATCTGGGGATCTAATTGCCATCTGGCAAAATTATATAAGATTTCCAACATAGAAGTAAATATTTAGAAACTTGTCTCTCAAGGTGAATATGTCTTAAAACATAGTTGAATGAATACAGAGATAGAGTTCGTTGTGGATATGTCCCCTGAGAGCACTCAGAGGGTGTTGTTGCTAAATGCAAGACAGGGCCAGAAACACAGAGAAATCTTTTGGACTCGGACTAGTTTATTTGTTGGCAGGTGTATGTTTTGTATTAAACAGATGCAGTTAACCTAATGTTTTAAACTGACAAGGCATACTGAGAAATTCTACATCTGAGTGACTTTGGTACACATTGTCCTGACTGGTAACAGGGTGACTATCAACATTTAGCACTGAACTGCATTGCTCTCCATCCTTGGCTTTTTTGTAGGCAGAGAGGACTTTCATGCAATACCAGATAGACTCAATCTCTCTCAGGGTAGTAACTGTTTTATGTATGTAAGATGATAATGCACTTGAATTTTGGGAGGAATGAGGCCTAATTAGCCTCTACTCATTGTTCCTTTCTCTCCTTTCAAGTAGCCATCTGTGTGACTAAAACTTGATGAGTTTATACCTCTCCATACAACAGTAAAGCTTATCTGGGTAGCGCATTACTTGGCCTTTTGACATGTATGTGCCTCTCACAGACAAGATGAATTTATATGGAGTTTCTCATACAACTGTTTTCCCTAAAATACCCTATAAAGCCTGAGCTGCCAACTGTTAACATGAAAAATTAAGGAGATTGTCCCTAGCTTCCGCTTAGATCTTGGCTGTTTTTACACTGCCTGTGGCAGTGAGGATATAATTGCTAAATTTATTTGCTTACATATGCAGCTTCTGGGTAATAGTGCACATCTGGCCAGGATACTTATTTCATTTCTGCAAAGAACAAAAAACAGCCTTACTAGGTATGTCAAAGGATAACTATGATCACTACAAAGCATTTGTTGTCTTCAGCCACATCAGGTATAAAGAGAAAGCACAGTCTGGTACACCTACAGGACAAGTAATTAATAACAATTAACATGTAATGTTACATACATATTTGTAATGACAATTCTTCTACAGATGTGAGCTACAGCACACTGCTTTATGAAGTGCTAAAGATGACTCTAGTATCCTGTCATGTTGCCTGTGTAGCTAAATTAGACCATGCACTCAAAAAAGTAAGGAATAGGGAGGAAATTTCTGGCATAGTAGCCAAATCAAAAGTTTTTTCTGCACCTTCTGGCTCCTGGAATAGTACTTTCAAAGACACAACACCTTTCCTTTATGATTCCTGATGTATAGCAGTTCCCCAAAATAAGGAACCTGGAAGACTCTTCTATGTGTGTTTTTGAGTGAAAAATAGTAGCCTCTTGTCATTATCCTCCCATCCAAATCTTAAACTGAGATCACTGAAATGGGTTTCTCACATTGCCACCATCAGTGATTGTAACTGAAAAGGATTGCCTTCAGCATCCTGAATTTGATTCAACACTGGTCCCAAGACGTCTGACAGCATAAAGAAGTTTCTCTGCCTCCTAGAGCTGCTACGAGGTGATTGTGTCTCTGAGAAATGCTCAGTCCTTTAATGGGAAAGCTGCCTCCATAGGACTGCTGGAAGACAAGCAGCTTCTCTCTGCTACTGCTTCTACAATTGGATCTGGAACACATCTAGGAAAAAGATGACTAAAAAGAAAAGCTAAGAACAAGTTGGGAGGTGAAAAAGGACTTGTTAAAGGTCACAAGTAGCTTACAGTTGTTTAGAAAATTTAAGAAAAGGTAACAGGCAAAGATGGACAACTAGATAGAATGACACTGAAATAGAGGTTTTTAAGGATCTGAGCACTGCATACAAAGGGAACACTTTTGCACTATGAACCACCTGAAGGATATGGAATCTCCTAAGCATCCCAGGGACAGCTGGTAGTAAATAGGTGGTGTTGGGGTACTGGACACATGCTGAGGGTTTTTCTGGAACACACAGAGAAAGTTTCATCCAAAAGGAATTGAGAAAAAATGCATCAAAGCCACTCTGAGACCACAAAAACAACAGAAAACAAAAAAAGTCGTAAGTGGTTTCTTATCATATACAATTACCTCTCTGACATGGAAGAAGATCCTGCAAAATGAACTGAAAATTTTGTTTAAATGTAGAGTTCTGAAATAACTAGCTAAATTCTGAATTTATCTAAGTGCCCAGCTATTAATATAACAGTAATTAATCTATATGTAAAAAGAAAATTAAATTAAGAAAAGTGTGGTAGCTACTGTGTGAAATGATGATGCTTTCAATGTGGGAAAGATGATAAGGTTTTATGGATACCATGAGAAAAGTTTATTTTCAGGACAAAAATAAAGAGAAATGAAAAATAAAACAGACTGTTCATTATATTCCAAGAACTATGCCCCTTCTGCTTCTCAAGACACAGCATCAGCATTTTTCTGATTAACCAGCAAAAATCTGCAATTTCTGAAATAAATACCTTCCATGAAAGCTAAAACTTTATTTCAAATAATAATTTTCTTTTTGTCTCTTGGTATATATATGGGTGAAAATGTATTTCTTTGATAGCTAGCAAGTAAGACGTGTAACTAATTAGCTTCCAGCCAAAGTGAATAATTAAGAAACCTTGGTGACAGTAACAATTGATCATAATGAATAATTTTCCATTTGTGTTTCTTACAAATTAAACTTCATGAACAGAATATTAATATATAGCTGAAATAGTGTTTATGTTGTAAATATAAAAGGCCTAACTCATATTAAGGTAATTTATCTAATATGCAGGTGTTATTTTCAGTTTATTTTGGCATAGGTGTGAAGTATTCAATATTGCTATCAAAAAAGGTGATGTACAGAAATACTATCCCATGAGTAGGCATTAGTTCTGACATGCAAAGATTAAGTTCTACTTTACACTTAGTAATGCTACCACAATCTAAATATGCTATTTGCACTCTGGTTTTCTTTCTCCTTTTGCAGAATTTAAGAGTAGTCAGACTGTGAACATGGATCAGGAAAGGTTGGGGGCGAAAGAGAACCTATTACTTTGTTCGTAAAGAACCATCATATTTTTTTCTTTCAGCAGTATGTAGATTCTGCAAAATATGTGACTATCTGTAAGAGACATACATAGTCCCCAGGGACAGAATTCCCTATCTTTGGCCTTTCTACTCTGGTTTGGATTCACAGTAGCTAATAGTTCTCTGCTGGGATATGGGGGAGCCAAGCAGTATGCATGTCTTAAATTTTTCCACAGTGTAGGGGAAAAAAAAAACCCACATAAAGTGGCAGTTCACCAAGTGAGCTGATATGTGATCTTTGGATATATTATCTTGGTCCTATAGGTTGGAGGAAGGAGGCACAAACAGGCTGAAGAATGAAGGTGACCTTGCTGGCCTGCCTCCTAGTCAGCTGTTACTGTTACTTCACAGGCATGGCACTTCACCTTTCAGTTCTGAAGCAAATCTTATGTCTAGTCTTGAATTACTTTAGATTTAGGCATTCCTTCCACTTAACCCCTACTTAAGTTTCCAGAGCTTTTTATTGTGACCTCTGGTTCTGTGTAGCTCTCTGGGTTACAATTATTGCTGCTAATCTTATCCTAATAGACTTTACTGGGCACCTATCACCTAGGAGGATCTTACAATTGCTTGCACATAAAAAATGAACATACTGCATTTTTCACACATTGACAAGATTTTAATTACCTTTTTAGCAATGTTAATGTCCACCAAATAAATACAGATTTCCTGAATAACTTTAAAGAACAGCCCCTTGAAAATGTAAAAGTCTTTGTTAAAATGTCAAGAGTACTCTATCAAATCTCAGGATAGTATGTTTTCAAAAAGAATGTCAGGAGAGAGTCACACAGTTAATGAGTATACTCAAAGTCATGAATTTATGTAGAAAAGCAAGTCAGCAAATACACAGCTAGAATTCAAAGACTATTGATTTTATTCTGCTTTTAAAAAAGGAAATTATCTTATTCTGTCCCCTGGAGTTGGAGTTCAAGTACATGTATTTAGAAATCCTTTCTTAAAAAAATAATGTTGTATAAGGAAATGTGCTTAAAAGAACAAACAGAAAAATAAGCACATTACTTTGCTTATCTCTGTCTCTGCAACTCAGAAGAAAGAAATTAAAAAAAAAGAATTGAAAAGAATTTTATTACACTGCAACTTCACTGACACCTTATTCAAGTGTGACTTCCATAGTACACAGTAGTACTGTTACCACTTGCTTCCTGCTCTCATTTATACTGAAGACAGTGGTAGGTTCCTGTTTCATCTAGAGCTGGTTGTATACAGTGGACTTGGATTTTCTTAGGAGAAGGGTTAGCAAGTCTATCTAGTGCTGACACCACTCTTTCCCACTCTAATCACAGCTGTGGAATTTTTATTGATTCATTCTCTCTTCCTCATTCTAGAATTTATTATGCTGTCAACAAAACACAATATAAACTATATGAGTAAGAGTTAGGCTAGAAATTAATTAGTCTCTTGAAATGATAAATGTGAAGAAAAGATGGATTTTCATTTAAGACATGGTAATGACATTCTGGTCTCATTTCTGACTTTGGAATTATAGTACTAGGAGCACATACATACAGATATTTAAGCAGATAAGCATAGAATCAGAATCACTTCAGTTGGAAAATAACTTCAAGAACATCAAGTCCAATGGTTAACCTGACACTGCCAATCCCACCACTAAACCATGTCCCTAAGCAACTCATCTACATGTCTTTTAAACACCTGCAGGGATGATCATTCCACCACTTCCCTGGGTAGTCTGTTCCGACAACCCTTTCAGTGAATAAATTTTTACAAATACCTTACTTAAACCTCCCCTGGCACAATCTAAGGCAATTTTCTCTTGTCCTATTGCTTGTTACTTGGGAGAAGACACCAGCACCCGCCTTGCTACAAACTCCTTTCAGGTAGTGTAAAGAGTGATAAGGTCTCTCCTGAGCCTTCTTTTCTCCAGGCAAACCAATCCCAGTTGTCTCAACTGCTGCTCATCAGACTTGTGCTCTAGACCCTTCACCAGCTTCACTGCCATTCTTTTTGAACATCCTCCAGCACCTCAATGTCTTTCTTGTAGCAAGAGGCTCAAAACACAGTATTTGATGTGCAGCTTCACTGGTGCCAAGGACAGGGCAACAATCACTTCCCTAGTCCTGGTGGCCACATTATTTCTGATATAAGACAGAATGCTGTCAGATACACCAAGGATTCAGTCCTTAAAGATACATCAATCCCATGTGAGTTAGATGTAAGCATTTAAGAATTTTTAAGAGACGGGCCATATTTATATAGAAATTAATGGAAATTTCTTCCAATTTCCACCTGAAATATATGATATCTAACAAGGAGCACCTCTGGCTTCCTAAGGATTCTTAAGTTGTTAAATTCTTAACTGTTTTGACTCAGCTGGTTTTGGGCAGCATTAAGGCAATGGTCCTTTGATCCATGTCTCTTCTGTCAGCCTGTTGATTGGGACGTAGCTTCCTATTGCACAAGTCCATAGGCTTTTATTTTTTACTCTGAAATATTTCTGCTTCTTCCAAATTTAGTAGGGTTTACATTGGATTAATGTTAATTCTGAATTTTGGCATGTAGAATGTAAATTAAGAAGAGTATAATTGATAACATAAAAAAGTAAGAAATGCAATGTGGTACTAAAGCTGAAAAATGGTACTTGTTCAGTACTGAAATGTGCAAGTGGATGTGTGTGCAATATATTTGTCGACATTGCTGTGGCAAATACAAATTACTTCTTACAAGGCTGAACTGGTGATCCCCAGCTGCCCTGTCCCTGGCTGGGTGGTGGGATAAGCCCTGACTGCTGTCACAGAAGAAGTCACTAGCCCTTCTGGAACCTTGACAGGTTTTTGTTTTCTGCTTTTCTTGCTACAACTCAGAAAGGGATAGAAGGCAAGTAGTAGATGGTCTTTTTTTCTTGGAGCACTTGAGAACAGTTGTGTTGCTAACCAGCTGCAGTATAAATTTATTTCCTGAACACTTTTCTGGCTCTCACAATCTCTTCCATCCATGTTCTCTCTTACGCATAAAGTGGATTTACTAGGCAAGGACACTACTCCTTGATTCTTGATGTCTGCAGCAATCACTTCTATAATAAACTGTTAACTGAAAGTAGCTAGGCATTTTCACCACTTATATCTCTAAATCTCTGTTATAACCTTTTGTACTTATAGTAATATGCAGTAAGATTTCCAGCTATATGTGTTCTCTATTTTCACTCCCTGCATAAAACTTTCATCAGTATGCTCCATCACTTGCAGTTTTTCATTTATTCACTTTGCGATGTTGTTTAGTTTATATTTTCCTATGTTCTTATTGCATTTAGAGCAATTATTGATCTTGATAGGAACTCCTAGTTTACTGTAATTGTCATAATGGATACTATTTTCACACTCATACTACATTGCATTTGCTTTGGGGGAGAACTTTGAAAAAGTTGCTTTAGTTAGGGGAAAAAAAATAACATCAGTGAACAGGGTTTAAGCCCCAGACCCATAATAGTCACTCTGGAATAGCAATAATAAAATGTCAAATTCACATTGAGCTTGCATTAAAGTCTGTACACTTAATTCCCAAGAAGGTAGACTGGTTACAAGCCTGGTGAAACATGCATGGTTCATTTTCGTTAGCTTACTTAATAGGCACTAACTGAACAGAAAACTGGATAAAAGTACTACAGGCAACAAAAGAAAGTGAACAAACGTCTTTAAACTGTATTTTGCTCAAATCTGTTTAGGACTGCATCACAAATCTGAATGTGCTTAGTGCACCTGAATCCACTAAATAGTGACTGAGAAACAGGAACTTCACATGATGCCACAGTACCACACTGCTCTGCTTCTTTGAATCGTAGTAATGAAATATATGTGCTCTCAGTTTCTTCCTAGTCGATTGATTACAGGCTGTATGACCAGAGTGGTGGTACTATTTTCATGGAGTTGAAAATGTGTCAAAGCAATATTTTTAAAAGTAAGAAAATCTGTGCTGATTTAGTAAATTCTGCTAGCATTTCTGCAAAGCTTCACCAAATTTTAAATTAATTTGTGATAATTGTTTTAAACATAAAGAAATGTACAGGCACATAATAAAGACAAAGTTTTTAGATGACAGCAGAATATCTAGAACAATGAAAAGCTCATGGTATTGAAAGGGTTGCTCGCATAACCTCATTTCTATCATAATAGTCACTCTTAAGAAAGAGAAATACTTATGCGATGAAATGGAGGAACTGTACTGGACAAAAATTCATTGCTTTTTTGATGGGCTATATGATGATTAATTATTACTAGATTTAAAAAAATTGAAGTGATCTTGGTATACAGTAATATGATTATGAATTACCTTTTTATACAATACATCAAAACCAACAAAAAAAGATACAGTATCTGACAAAAAATATACCAGAAAGTGCCCTAAAGTTATTTCTGTAAACAGAATAGCTGAGGCAATACTATTGTTGCTTAATTGTGCCAATTTGCACTCCAGTTTACTAATATTGGTATGAAATAACATCTCATTTTTCTGATAGCGCTTTGATAGAATTCAATTAAATGATGCAGAGCGCTAAATTTTCATTATGCATTTTACCACTAGTCATGTCAACAGCAGTTTAAAAATCTCTAAATAAATAAATTGTGTTTGTATTTCAGAGGACTCTGAAAAATACTTAAAATCTTTCTTTTTGAGAGAATGCTCAAAGGCACACTCCTAAGCTGAGTTTTAGCTGGGATCAACATGCTTTAATTGCTGACACATTCAATATGTATTTGGTGCTTGTGCTTATCAATGTATTCATATCAGTACTTCTAAAACAGTATCACCGCTACCATATCAGCTGGCTGGTGTGAACACATCATGCAGCTCATGTCTGATACTGCAGGAGCATGGGCTTCACAGGAAACATGGGAAACTTAGAACACTTACTTGCAAAAGAAACATAATGTCTAGATGGAGGATGGTAGGTATAGTACCAGATGTTTTCACTATACTGTCTTCTTATACCTGAGGTTGGATGCTTCCTTTTGATTTCTAGGAATTACTCCAATTAACTAACTATAATAGTACATTCTTACATATATCCAGGGATAGACTTGGAGCATTAAATCATTTTGACTTCTTTTTTTATATTCTCCTTTATCTGTCATGACTGTTACTCTAAAACATTTTAAGTGATGTGGTATGAGTATTTTCACATCATAGAGAGGCTCTGTTTTAGAAACAAATGTATCTGAGAAAATTAACCTTAAATCCTTCACACTTACAGTCTTCTTAGTGACTGTAAATTTGCTAATGCCATGTAAGAGAAAGGGAGAAGGAAACTTCTTGGAGTAGATGCCACCAGATCTAGGCACCGCTGCAGATAAGGCTTGAGAGAACAGACTAAAAACCAGGACCCCTACAGGGACTTGTGGTGAGGCCTGAGGATGACTGAGAGGTGGGAAGAGAAGGACCCTGAGACTGCAACTGACACTCTCCAAAAAAAAAAAAAAAAAACCCCAACCAAACAACAGCAGAGTTAGGAAGCAAAAGGAAATGGAAAATTAGAATATACAGAGGATTAAAATTAGATTAGAGAAGTTATGAGGAAAGGAGAGACAGTTTTGATGAAGAAATGGGTGTGGAAGGAGGACTGGGTTTGGACTCCCAAACCCAGAGGAAGAACTGAAGGTTCCATAAAGACTTGAGGTAGGAAGGGTAAACACAAGGGGCATGGAGGACATAATCCACGGAGGGGAAGTTTAAATGTAAAATGTATGTGACAAACAACTGAGTTTCTTCTGAGATGCAAAAATTGGTGGAACAGAAGGCCAGGGGTTAGAGACAGAGATTGAAGAGACAGTGGGAGAGGCAGCCACTGGAACCTGGCCTTCCCCACAGGCCCCTCAATAGTCCCTGGAAAAGGCAGTCCTGCTGCTGGCAGGTGCACCGGGCTTCAGGCAGCAAGTGAGGAGATGGCCAGAGAGAGGCCACCCCTGGAGCTGCCAGCACCATGGCTTCTGCCAGCTCCAGTCTCTCTTGTGTCTAGTCATGAAGCAACTACAGTTTATTGAGCCAAACAAAACCAAAAGAAATTGTTCAAATGCTGATATTGACACAGTGTCATTGCTTGCTAGCCTTCCAGTACCATTTGTTTCCTCCTGCTTCTCTCCACTTTCGTCCCCTCCCCCAACAACTGGGTGATTAGACTGCATGCAAAGCATGAACAAACAATGTTGCTTCTTTGCAATTCTTACAATTTAATTAAAAATTAATTGTACTAACATTATGCTTCTGGAAGTGAGAACTGCAATTTCAAATGAAGAGAAGTGAATTTTGAGGCCTGGGAAAAGCAGAGTGTGTGACATATTAGGTGTGAGACCAGGACCCAAATGAACAACTGGTTCCTGAGATTACACTAGTACCCTTACTTGGCTGTTTGTGCAGGAGCTGATTTATAGCAATACAGTAGAACTATTACAGAATTTGTTTGTTAGTTAGTTTGTTGTTAGTTGGTTTTTTTGTTTGGTTGGTTGGGTTTTTTTGTTTGTTTGTTTGGTTGGTTTTTTATTCCCACAGTTATCTCTGGCATCATTCTGCAGACAACAATATTTTTAAGAGGCTTAAAATATATAGAGGGTTGCTATGTCTGGTTAGCATGCACAGTTACCATTCAAAAGGTGTGTCAGTCTACTTTTTCTTCTTTACTTGGCTGTTTTCTTGACCTTGTTTCTGTTACTGAAGTAGACAGAATTTGGTAATATATGCTACTACGTGATTTTGCTTAGGAAATTTTATAACCTGATTTCTATTTTAAAATTTGAGTCCCTGGTTAGATAGTAGTTGCCACCTCTTCACAACTGTTCCTGAGACATACAGCTATTAGAAACAAACAAACAAACAAACCAAAGAAATTAACAAAAACAAACAAAAAATCCTTTAATAACTAAATATTAGATTACACAGAAATCAAGAACTAATCAATCACTAAAGACCTCAATTGAGAGCTCAGTATGATACTGTATCTTGACAACAGAACAATTGTAAAATGAATGGTATCAGCAAGGATACGGGAATATTTAAAAAAATTAAATGCTAATTTCCCAAAGCTTCATATAAGCTAGAAAACATTTTGCATACCTACAAATGGTAAGGAGTAGTCAGGAAAGTTTGCCATGAAACTCAGTTTGCCATTTCCTCAGGTATACTAACATTTTTATTAACTCAGAACATAACTCATAGATAGATTCAGTAGATCATGTTTAGGAAAATGAAAAGTCAATGAGTTACAATTAGCTGATATTCAAGACAGTTTGGAATTCTGCAGAAGTTCTAAGGATATTAGAATAGACACTTTTCAGGGTCCTCAAACTCTTTGCAGTTCAGCTATTTAGCTACCCAACAAAATCAGGGAGAAATCTAGACCAACACATGAGGAAACATATCTGGAACTTGCATTTTATAGAAAACTTATAATGGAACATGAAGTAAGGATGCAATAGTCATAACATCAAGGCATAATATATTCTCCAGACTTCCCTTATTGCTAGTTTAGCCAGTAAATGCAGTGGCAATAGATGCATTTTAATTAAAAATAACTGATAATTATAAAGTTTTGTGTATTTTTTTTTCTCTGATATTTAAATATATACATTTGATCTACCTAGCATAGCCAAATTACAATTAGAACAGCTTTTCCCTTGATTATGAAAAACAGAATGAAATTCTGGCTATATGAAAGTCAGTAGGACTTGCAGTTATCTTGTAAAGGCATGAAATATTACAGAGATAGTCTATGTTAGTTCAGTTACAATGTTGATACCACAACTTTTCATTGCATGCATCCTCTAAATGTTTGGAAAGCAGTAAACTAATATGTGAATAATGTGAAATCATCTTAAGCTAGACAAGTCTGACTTTCTCAGGCCATTTTCAGGTTCTTCCATCTTTTGTGTTACCAAGAGATTGAAACTTGCAGAATGTAAATTGAGAGTCTTTTCTGAGCACTGTCCTCAACAAGCAGCCCCACCTGAATTTCTCAAATTTCCCTCTGTCCTTCTTATAACCTTTTTATTTTTCTCTTTAGGTGGGAGAAACAGCTTAGAAACTTTTAACAGTCAAGTATTGCTTGACAATTATTTCATTCTAAAATATCTAGAAGTAGAGTAACTAAGGCAAAGAAGATTGAGAAGAACCACAGATAAACAGTAATCCTTATGGAATACACACATTATATAAAAACACCACTCTAGAATGGTTTTATATCTGTTTCAAGATTAGGAAAACAAGAATTAAAATAATTATGAATCATAATGTGACTAAAGTGATTTTTTCCCCTATGTTATTAAGTATTACTTCGTGGTAAAACATCAACAGCCAATTTAATTGAACTCAGATGTACAAGGGATGGCACAATATATTTTTTTGTCAATAACCAATGAATTATTCACTGCCTTGAAATGTTTTGGTCCTGGTAAACCTGTTTATATTGTCCAAACTAAATTTACAGCTAAAGTACTGAAGCTGGTCTTTCTCTGGAAGCATGTCATGTGTAACTATATTTTTTATTTACATTTATTTACTGTTTGTATTAAGAGCCTAATTATGAGACAAGCTGCATGAATTCTTCTGGTAGCAAAAGTGTCTTGAAAACTAACACACAAAAAATATCTGTAATACAATTTTATTTCCATTGCTTCAAATTTAAAAGCAGAATAGCTATCCAATGTTCTGAACCACATTAAAAATTCTTTAGGTATTTCAGCATGTCCAGAGGCAAATTCCTACATAGCCTCACTTGACTTTTACTCGGCTGAAATCTCAAGAAAATTCCTAACTATCATAGCTGAAAAAAAAAAAAAAAAGCATTTTTAATTGAATTTTGTGCATCATTTGAATGACATTATTGTTAGGCTATGGTGATATATATATGTATATATATATATGTATATGTTGTGATATATTAACATTCCAGCTGTGCATGCATGACTTTTTGAACAGGCGTCAATAAGCTATTCAGGTTATTATGTATCACCGTATGTTTGCATCAAACCACATAGTATTACAAGTAATTTAAGTTGCAATATCCAACCTTTGAATAAGCATCTAAAGTTTCTTAAAAGTGTGTGTATGCCCATATGTGTAGACATACACACAAACATCTATGTATCTTTCTCTCTGTATGTATAATACAGGTACTATCTCTTCTTTAACCTCCCTAAGTAATTTGCCTGACCCTCATTCTTGCCTTTTGAAGATTCTAGTCTTTGGGGACTTCCCCCACTTACCAGGATTTATCAGAGTTAATAGAAATTAGTGTCACAATGAAATCAGCCAGCTGTCTCCACATCATTGTACACAACCAAGTCTGACCTGTGAACTCATGTCTCTGAATTGTTTGATTCCTACAGATGGGTGGTAAGATAGAGGGCTACCCTTTATCATGGGTAGTACTTCACTCAGCCAGATTCTGAATCTAGCCACAGACCATAACAGCTTGAAAGCAGACCCTGCCCTCTAAATAGCAAAACAAAGGAATTGTTGACTACTTTCAGCCTTTTTCATGTCCTTTGTCGCTGGGTTGCTGTCCTGTTCAGCAATAGACCCTTCCTTGTTCTTCCTTTTGCTGCTTTCAAATGTGGAAGACTTTCTTTTTACATTTTTCCATCTGTAGGCCAGTAAATATGCTTTTAGTCATAGGCTTTGTGTTGACCTGATTGTATAGGGTCTCAGGATTCATGTGGACCTCTCTTAGCCTCTGGTGATTTTAGGCTGCTTTATCTGTGTTAGCAACTGCCCATCTGTCAGATGACTACTGCCTAACTTATTTTAGCTTAGCTCTGTGAATACTTTAAGGGTCTGACAAAGCCTAAGTAATGAAAAAAGGTCCTTGTTATGAATTAAGCTAGAGAAGTTAATTTTGTGAGTCTAACTAACACCACAAAAAATTATACTTCTTATCTCCAGTGGGAAGTTATGAGTGTTAATGGAGGATCAACTCATTAAGTTACATATATATGCCCAAATACCATCTTATATTTAGGCAAAGTCTGTCGCAGATTTCTAATACTGCTTCTCCTATATTAGATATAAACTCACCATTGTGAATTGAGTCTTGAACAAGGAAAAGTTAGTAGATACTAAAGAACTCATCATGCACCATGGAAATGGGAGGCGGAATGCTATGTCACAAGTTTTACTGGAGCAAACATACTCCTGTAACCATATGAATACTGCAAATAGTGATGATAAACACGAAATATGATGTTTTAATATTTTGTTACTATTACAGGGATTGTAAAGGTCACCTTGGTAAAGGATTCTTGTCTCCCAGCAGCTAGTTCTTCTTTTCTTCAGTAGCTTTACTCTTATTTGGGGGACATTGGTAATATTGAGAAGTTTCTTTTACCTGGAATGTGATCTGTGAGTGAATGCACATGCATTTTCTCCATCAAGTTTTTGGGAATGTGAACAGTGTTAGTGAAATCTATGACAAAGTTATGTAGAAATGTGTTAAATACATCTCTGGTGAAGATTTTTTGTTATAAGAACTACTTTAAATATTTAAAACCCTTTTGGAGGTTGATGCATGTCACTGCATTGCAACTTTTCATGAAGCTTTGCTTTTCTCTCTCGGATACATCTTTCTGCCAATTTCTGATCTATTTTTGGAGTATGAATATGGTAGTTTCTAGTGACAGACATATGATTATATAAGAACTTTATCCATAAAGTTCAAAACATACTGCTATTCATGTAGGAGTGAAAGTGCATGCACTCTTGCAGTAATCCTGCAGAAAGGTTACAGAGAGGTGAGGAAAAGTAATTACATTTACCTTCTAGAGAACCTAAATCATACTTAGTACAAAGAGGCAGATCAGAGAGAAAGAAAAAGTGACAATAGGCATGGTGGTAATATTGCATATAGTGTACAGTTCCAGTAAGAATTAAATTATCATAGGTTGTGTTGTGATCTTTATTTTGATCTTTCTGTCCCATGGACGGACTTTTACTTTGTGCAAACAGACCAGTGCAGGAGGATATGATGGTGTGGCTTGAACTCACCCCAATATACTGTTGAAATACCATTTGGGCTCATAGCCAGAATCAGAAACTGTTTATCTAGTGAAATTAATTGTCATAATGTGATGAAACCTCTTATACTGAGAGAACTTCTTCTAGGTATGTAAGGTCTGCAACTTTTGATTGAATGTTGTGACGACCACAGCTTTAAGATGAATCTGCTGAAAACATCTTATACTGATCCACCTTAGGAAGACTAAAGAGCTTTTAACTTCAAAAGTAACAAGTTTTCTTAGAATATAAGCTATAATATTTAGCTATCTACAGAGAAAAAAACTTAAATAGAAAGTTTAAAACTGGCTCAGTTTATTCTGACTAGATCAGAAAATAAATTAAAAAGAAGTTTATACAAGATTTTAATTCTGTGTATTGTGTCCTTGTGGAAAGTCATGGTTTATCTCAACTCAGTGCCTCTGAGAGTTGTTGCAAGCAGTTTTGTTTTGGTTCATGAGAGGCTTTTTCTTCTGTAGCCCCAGAGGACTGGTTGTGGTTTTCCTTCCCTGATTGTTTCTAAAGTTTCTCCATCCTCAAATGAGCTATAGTCTCCCAGTTCTCTCCTGCAATTCTCCTTTACCTGCCATATCCTTCATTCTCTCCACAATATTATTTTCTTTGAGCAAGATCAAATGATTCCAATAGGCAGGAGAAATCTCCCTCACTTTTCTTTAAGTTTCATATAATACCATCAGTCTGCTGGTAGAAAAGCTACCATGCAGACTGAGAATACACAAATACAACTAACATTGATTGCCAATATGGTCATTTCTGAGCGAGGAAGGGAGAGCAGTGAAACAAATTGTTATAGGAAACATCTTTGTGAGTAACTGTCTAGTATTCACCAGTGTTATCTGTCCATGACTACACAGCTGATAGCTAATGCAACTCTTGACTATAGCAGAAGGTGTGGCAGAGTAGAGGCTTGTGTAGTAGTAGATTTTTTGGCTAGATGTAGGTAAAAATGATTTGTTGAGTTGTTTTTTCATAGTTCTGCTAATTTAGTAAGAGATCAATGGAGACCTACTGATGATGAAAATAGGCAGGAAAATAGGCTTATATTTCTGTATCTGAGTTGCTTGATTTTTAAATACAGATAGGAAGAGCAGAATGGAGGCTGGTAAATATGTGTATTTTTCAAATAATCCATCACTGTTCTTCTTTTTCATTTCTTACAGTAGTTTGCATTGAAAAGGCTTAAAAGTACTGTGTTCAGTAACATCTAAGTGACATCTGGCATCTCTGGTTTTCCCTTTTCCTTTTTTTGTTATTAAAAAGGTGCATATAGGAACTAAAACGAAAACAGGACACTTTGTTGTCACTTCTCATGAAAGGCAAGAATGTGTTGTTACAGAAAAAGCTATGTGAATATAATCAAAGTACATTTGTAGTGGGAAATCAATTATTCAATCTATAATGGAGAGTGAATGTTACTCCTTTAAGTGCACCTTTTAACAGTAAACACCTTTTTTTTAAAAAAAAAAAAAAAAGACACTTTTGTTGTTGTGAGCTACTTTTATAGATATAATGTAAGCAGTATTAAGAGTTTTACCATACACTGATGATGATGTTGTTTAACATATAGCTATCACAGAAGTGTTATGTTTATTATATTATAGTTTAGTACTCCCATGTTATCTATATGAAATGTTATCTATAGATATGCACTGCACAGTGAAAATGTGTTTTGTAATAGGCAACTGTGTATTTATGAATAATGCAGATTAACCATGAGTCAATTTCTAATGTTACTTAAATCTACAGTCAGGGGGTGTGTGTTATTTAAGGAAGAAAAATAATCAGTTATGTACAATGGTATAATAACTGTTATGTACAGGTTTTATGTCAAGACTGCAACATGAATTCACAGTGACAAATAATTTCTTGTATAAAAAGTCCCAATGACTTCACTGTGAGTAGTCATATAACTAAAAGACCACGAACAGGAAAGAGGGTTACATAAGGTACACTTCTGTGATTATAGTGCTCGGATCAAAAAAAAGACAGTTTTCATGAACAACTAGTTCCTTGACAGAAATACAGTTCAGATCCATCACTATCCTGAAAGGATAGTATCTTAGTCCATGTGTCAGAAAAGTTCTAGGAAGTCTCTAATAGTTTTAAAAAGGCAATGGACCTCCTATGGATAAGGCAGATAGTGAGTCTAAAACTGACATACTATCTATAGGTATATAGACACTCTTCATACATTTGAATGTCTAACAGTAGATGCAATATAATTAACAGCATGTCACAAAGCAGAGAGAGACTAATTATACACACAACTGGTCTGCAGCATGTAATCAGCTTCATATTTCAGTATTTTTATTACACTGTAAATCATGGAATCATAAAATGCATTGGGTTGAAAAGGACCTCTAAAATGTCATCTTGTCCAATGCCCCTGCTGTAAGCAGGGACATCCTCAACTAGATCAGGTTGCTCAGAGCCCCAACAAGCCTGGTCCTGAATATGTCCAGGGATGAGGCCTCCACCACCTCCCTGGGCAAACTGTTTCAGTGTTCCACCACCCTCATAGTAAAGAACTTCTTCTCGATGCCCACTCTAAATCTACCCTTCTCTAGTTTAAAACATTGTTTCTCATCTTAATGATACACGCCCTTGTAAACAGTTCCTCTCCAGCTTTTTTGTAGGTCCCCTTCTGGTACTGGAAGGCCACTATAAGGTGACCCAAAGAAGGCCCAAAGCCTTCTCTTCTCCAGGCCAAACAACCCCAAATCTCATCTTGTCTTCTTAGGAGAGGTGCTCTAGACCTCTGATCATTTCTGTGGCCCTCCTCTGAACACACTCCAGCAGGTCCATGTCCTTCTTTTGTTGAGGGATCCAGAGCTGGACACAGTACTCTGGGTGAGTTCTCACTACCACAGAGTAGTGGCTGAATCATCTGTATTGATCTGCTGACCACACTTCTTTTGATGCAGCCCAGAATGTGATTGGCCTTCTGGGCTGCAAGTGTGCATTGTTGGCTCATGTCCAGCTTTTCATCCCCCAGGACTCCCAAGTTCTTTTTCACGGGGCTGATTACAATGATAATTCACAATGATAAACATGAAAAATATAGATTTGTGTACAAGGTAAATTTTGGTTCAAAGTGAGGGTAATCAATTAATAGTAATCAAGTGAGAGGTGTCTATGTAAGCTTACTGAAAAATAAATTGGAGTAAAACACATATACCAGTAATAAGAAAAATATTTCTTCTGTACATGTAATCTTAAATGAAAAAATGTTGCATATAAAACATGCTATAGAAAAGAACTAAAAAAAAAAAAAAAAGAACTTTCTTCAGTTTGAGAGGTCTTTTATCAAAGTCACTAACTGCAGAGGTCACTAATAAAGTGACTGCAACACACTTTGTTTGACAGATTAAATTGAGATTGTTGTCAGATACAATGCAAGGAAACTATGCACTTTTGTTTCTTCTTTCTCTCCTGAGAGGGATTCAAGAAGGATTATTTCATCTAGCATACTACTGTATTTACACTCAGTCTATCAGTCGTGATGTCCATAACTATGTTGTGAAATATATTTCATTCTTTCCGTGATCCAGTCTTTGGAATTACATTTCTTTTTCTCTGTAACAACACCTGGAGACAGAGAAAGGATGATATATCCTTATTCTTCTGAATTTAGTTTTAAATAAACATTCTGAAATAACAGTAAGGTCCAGAAACAGTGACATTGTAATAACATAAGATTACAAACCTAACAAGACAACTTACAGTACATAGGGGATTTCTGTACTGTTCAATAAAATTCTGGAAGATGTTAAGCATCCTTAACATTCATTAAAATAACAAGGGTGTTTGAAGTATCCTCACTATTTTTCAGGAATTTGTCATTGCAGCACCAAATTATTAGTGCTGTTAATAATACACTAATTATTGTTTACAGAGTGCTTTGGAATTCCAAAAGAAGGTAGTTATGAGAAGGTGTTATAATGAAGATAGTGTGTAAAATATTTTCTTTCAAAATAAAAATTATATCTGTATTTCTTCCTTTTCCATTCCTCAAAGTAGTTTCCAAATGTAATGAAAAGGAAACTTAAGAGATTGGTAATAACATTTTTTTTATTAATATTTTTCCTTATTGTTTTTTGTTAGACATTTATATCACTAGATTCTACTTCTTGTGGGTTGCAA
>JANHGN010024986.1:0-22401 GCA_024605025.1 Megaceryle maxima | reverse complement strand
AAAAAAAAAAAGGAAAAAAAAAAAAAAGAAAAAAGCTTGAGTAGCTTTCAGTAATTCAAGGCTATTACTATTCCAGTCAAAAAGACAATAACAAATAAACAAATATAGTGTCTCTATACTATAAATTTTCGTGATGCTCTCAATGAAAGTGAAAGAACACATACCTCTTCAGAAAGGCTAAGCCCTTTCCTTCTAAAATAAAGTGTCATCAGATAAATGAATTAGACCTTTTAGGTCTGTAGCTGGAAACAATATCAGGAAGAGGGCAATACAGAAAAAATATGCATGCAATACTGATGTAGGAATATCTTCCTAACCGTAGTATTTAAAATGTGCAATAATAAGTTGATGTGATTCTTTTTAACTAGGTAAAGATTAAAGTACACAAACCAGCTCACTGAGATAGGGAAGTATATACACTCTAGATTCTATCTATTTTGTGAACATGATAACATTTCTGACTAACAGTTTCCAAACTAGTCTAAAATTATGAAAAAGCAAGCATAAATTAAGAGTGAATACACAATCATCTTCTAACACCAAAACCAGAATTTTGAATTCACTATACAAAGGAGAAGTTAGTTCAACTACCCTCAGCATATTCTCTCCAGATTTTGTCAAAAAGAGAATCACAAGTATTAGACTATCACAAGAGACAGTCTGTTCAAGGACAAGAAAAATGTAATATTTTACTGCATTTTATCACCTTATCTTTTATTTCACACAAAAGGACAAAAATCAACGGAGTTAGATGTAAAGGACAGGCAGGAAGAGCAGCTACAAATTCAGGTATCAAGGTATTCTGAGGACAATATATGTTAAGACAGCAGGAAAAAGTTCAGGAGACAATTGTTCATCATGGAATGTAAATTCACATTTGCAGTGGTCTTTTTCTCGGAAAGACCATCTAATAAAAAAATAAAAAATCTGTTAAAAATTGTAATTAAGACAAGAATTGTAAAATATAAGAATACAAGGAAGCACTGCATGAGACTCTTGCTGCTCTAATCTTTTATATGCCTTTGATCACTACACAATATTGGCTCAAAGAACAACTTACATTTTGTCCTCTTGTAAGGTCCATGATAAAGCTTCAAAAAAGACTATAAGAACAATTATTATTTGACAGAAAGTAAAATGCAGTCATGGATTAGATATTGGCTAAGAGACAAAAAGAAGAAACTGTAAATAGTCAACCTCACAGTACACAAAAAAGTAACAAAGTGTAAGTTCTGTAAGAAAAGATGCAATATTTAAAGTAATGACCTGAGGAAAAAAAAAAAGCTGATGATTTATGTAGGTCAAATTTAGACAGAAGAGAATGAATTCAAGTGTAATTAAATCTCTAAGTCAGAGTAGCAGCAGGAAAATAAAACAAAAACAAAATTCACTTTTGACAAGTATCAGTAATGTGTTACAAAGAGTATGTCACAGGAAGCATGAACTACTCATTCACATTGCTGAACTTTAAATGTAAAAGTAACTTAAGCGACTAAAAAGCCTTTACTTGACAAACAATTCTTCCTAGTATTTGGTGCCTTTTCTACCAGCAGTTCAGTGTTATTAAACATTTGTATTAAGAGAATGAGGAACATCACAGTTCCTTCTAAAGCTACAAGTGCCCTCTGCCTTCAGTACACCATCATGAATTGTTTTGCTTTAGATAAGACTTAAATGCTTACTGTCAACTAATACCTTCTATTTCTATACAACAGTTTTCCCACTATTGCTAGTGTTCCTGGTTGTGGATTTATCATATTACTGAAAAGGGTGAGAAATTTCCTATGCTTGTATTAACCCCTGTAGAAAACACAGGTTAAAAATCAGGAGAGAGAAATAAAGAAGAAATAAATATTATACAAGTAAACACTACTAATGGAAATATAACAATTACATCAAACCTTAATGATTAGGTGAATGGAAGTGATTTAATTCTAGGTGATTAGCATGCTGAATAATGTGATGAGCTGTGGTCATGTTGCTTCCAGTACATTTAGATAAGCTGTTCAGAGTTTAGTATTAGACTATACGACTGCTTATTTTAAAGAAAATGAACATAAAAAGGACCATAAAGCCCAACAACAAAGAATGACACCAAAATATATATTGAATATTCTCAAGTATATAGTCCATCTTATTTAGAGAAAGGGAACATCAATTTGTATTAGAAAAAAAGATACTTCCGGACAAAGAAAGGAACTGTAGTTAGCTACACTGAAACTATCGTAACAGAGTTCAAGAAGGTTTGGATGAGACATTTCCATAGCTAATGAGAACACCAATAAATACACTACATAAAATATTAACTGTATAAAAGCAATAAACCTTTGACATATGAATTAATACATCATTGTTCTTACAACAAAGAATTCAGGGGAAAAAAAAAAATGCTCCTATTTGAACAGACTGCTCCATGACCATGTTAACATGATTTACTGCAACCTGTTCTTATAATTGTTCATCTCCAAAAATAAAATACACGGACAATATATTCTAGCAATTCTTTCTGTATTTTCTACAGGTTACCAGTGCTTAACAGTAAGTCAGGAAACGCACCTAGAGGATTAAAAATATAGTTCTTAGGTTTCTGTGCTGTTACACTCATCAGACACAGCTTTGAAGATGTAGGTTTCAGCTGGGGATTAAAACTCAGAAATGCAAAGACATCTACCAGTTTCAGACATTTCCAGAATTACACAGAAAAATGGAAGAATAGGCCAGTTGTGTTCATTCACATATTTAAGGCTCTATAAATGAACAACATGCTGAAACTTTAACATTCATTACCAGTTGAAGCTGAACGCATTTGTTTCATGTGGGCTTCTATGACAGAAGGGTCTTTGGAACTGTAAGATCCAAGTTCAGGATAAAAGTTGGCCCCAATGTCCTCAGGAGGATTATGCCTTCCCTTTGGATAATTGTTTGCAATTTTGGGATCCCAATGTGGCAACAACGGATGGTTCCAGTGAATATATTTACCATCAAACTGTGGATTTCCAAACCAACTATAGTAGAATATGTGAAAGTTATAATTAGGAGAAGCCAGCTCTT
The DNA here is from genome assembly GCA_024605025.1 of Megaceryle maxima. NCBI lineage: Eukaryota > Metazoa > Chordata > Aves > Coraciiformes > Cerylidae > Megaceryle > Megaceryle maxima. Next base: position 19,350 of record JANHGN010024986.1, on the reverse strand, counting down.
CTTCCAACTTGTTTATAGGAAGCATAGATGCTTTCATAGTATTGACTGCAATACTATGAAAATTACTGACATGCGTTACAGTATCTCCTTGAATCCTACTTAGTGAATTCTGTTTATTATCCAAGAGCACTGTCTGTTGTTGAAGCTCAGGCAACAAACCAAGTCCAAATGGGTCCCCAAAGCCAGCTCTGTCAGGTCTCAGAGTCTTCAAAGCCATCATTATGGAGCAAATAAACAAAATAAAAAGCAACAAAATGATGCATGTTCTTCTGCGAAATCTTGCCATGATGTCATAGTTCAGAATCCAAACAGAAGGATTTTGTCCGCAACTGATGAAAAGACAAATATTTTAAAGTCAGAATTCTCATTACCTAACAGTATGAAGTGTTTCATAAAGTTTCATATGTAACAGAAATAATATGGAGACAAAGGCGATGCATACACTGACTGCATAACTAACAGTCACTTGGGGGAAGTTGGGGGAGGAACAAAAAACATTTCCACATCTGATAATGTTCTGAGGTTCTACCACCAAGGATTCATGTATTTTATAAAACATACTACTTTCCAACTTCATGGTTTTCCTAACCCAAACAAATCCCATGAAATGGAAATTCTGGTTACATCACTTCAGAACCATCATGTTTTGAGAAGTCTAATGAAAATAGCACAGAAAATAGAAGAAAAAAAGCAGAAGCCATGAAAGTAGAATAATGCAACAGAACAAAAGTAAAGGAGAAAATGGGTGTGACAGAAATGCAGCTTATGTTCATAACACGGGTTTCATTTACTAACCTTTTTACCAGCTTTGGACCAACCACTTCGTGTTTAGTCAACCAATACACTGACTAAATACTTTGTCAAATGAAACTCAAAACAATGCTGTGTCGCAACTTTACAGAAGCAAAATTCTAATTTGTTTCCTGAATTATGTAAACAAAAATCCAGTATGTACCTCAACCAGAAAGCCTGTAAATTAGCTGCTGGCAGCCTGTTAGTACAATGTCACAGTGCGTGACACTTGATCTAGAGTTCCAGGACTAAGTTCAAAACAACTCAACATCAACAGCACACAGCAAGATTTGAGCTCTGAAAGTAGAGGGAAGAAAATCAGTATAACAGAATGCTGGATTATCTGTAACTTTAATTCCTGCCCAACATTAAAGAACAAGAGAGCCAGAGAAAAGGATTAACAAAATTTAGGTTACCACAGAATTACGGGGAACAAGATTATGCATAAACCTGACAAAACCCAAATGGGGAAAATCTTAGAATAAATTTCTGAATCAACAGTCATTAGATATAACATAGCTGTGATTTTGTTTTTCTGTCACCAACCTCCAAATTTTAGAGTCCTATTTTAATTTACTCACATATATACAGGGCTTTTTATAATACTTACAAAGTATCTCACCCTAGTTTCCTACCAATGCCGTTTCCTACTGTTAAAAGTGCATTATCATATAGTTCAGTTGTCCCAACACTCTTTGTGAATGCTGTGTTGTGATAATTTTAGATAAGGAATTTTACAATATGTTTTTTAATAATACAGCCTGTACTGGATAAGCAGTATGACACTGACAAAACAGGAAGTTCTGTTTTTGTTTCCAACCTTAATCTGTTCATCCTGCTGTCTACTTTCAGCTACCTCTGGGATTCATCTTGTTTTCACAGTAAGGTCACTCATACACTTCAATAGCAAAACCCTGTTATCAGCTCAAAACTAAACAAAGCCCCTATGTACTTTTTAACCTTGTCAGAGAGCTGACTCAGCTGAATGAGTACCACAGCACTAATGCCAACAAAAGAGTTGATAGCACAGATGGGGGAAGGGAAGAGAATGAAAACGATGCTGCTTATTTTGTCCTGTGAAACCCTACCTTTGGCTACTGTCAGGGGAAAATTATTCTATGGCCGATATGCTTATAGTACTTCATTTAAGACTTTTCATTAAATTACAGGGTTCTTTATAGCTCACAATCCACCACACAATCTTAGAATTCTGTCAAAGAGATTATTTGGAGTCCAGAACATTTTTCTTCTAAGAAGAAATAAAACTCTAAATACATTCTAACTGCATTTGCTATTTTTCCTGACCTATTCAGTCTTCTTTCTAGTCTATCATACTACCCCTCCCTCTCTTCCTGCTTTTGCTGTAGACTCATGATTTTGTCTTGGTGGTTTGTGTTCCTATTTCAACTAGTATTTTTTCAATGGAATATTTATCATGAAGGTTTACTAAAAATGAGCAGCACACTAACTAAAATTTGACTAGCATCAGGACAGACCCTGGTCTACCCGAGCATACTGTCATCTTCTAGTATGCTTTTACATACAGTCTCAGTATCAAAGTGCAAAATTTCTAGAACGAGTAAAGTGATACCTATGGTAAAAGCTTTTGTTTTGGCAAGACATCAGTCTTGATAATAACATAATTCAGCCCTAGTATAGATATCTATACTGTAAAAGCTGCAGTGAAGAGCTACAGGTTGGCAATGCTTGCATTATGTCATTTAATCTTGTTCAGAGAAACTCTAGATACAGTGATAGATAAATTACGCCCATCAATGTTAGTGCCACAGCAGAATGGTAATGCTGGAGAAACATACTGAGCAAATATGCCATGTGAAACATGTACCTGAAGTTATGTCTATTCTTGGAACTGGAAAAATCTTAGAATACATTTCTCGTTCAACAGCTAGCCATTAAAGAGAACATAGCTGTGATTTTGTATTTCTGTCATGAACATCCAAATTGTAGAGTCTGACTTCAATTTACTGAGGCACACAGGTCATTCCTACATATTTATGAAGTACTTTGCCTTGGACTGCTGGGTGCATCTGGATCTAACAGCAATGCCCTGTCAGGAAAAAGTCAGAATGAATAACTACAGCTTTATGCAGATTAAGCTCTGACATGTGAACAGTTACTCAGGCTCATATAATGACTTGTTAACTAGTAGCAGCTTTTGGAATCTAACTCCAAGTTTGTCGACCCCTATTGGTGTACCAGCCAAAAATGCCGGTAGTTCAAGCTCTCTCTCTTGCTTAGTAAATTCGTTCTAAAAGAATTTTAAAAGTCTGGCTGTAACGGCTCAGAAGGAAGACTTATCTAAGATCACAGGTCTCGGCCTATGGGCAAAGAACAGGTCCAGTGCAGAGAGCAATGATTTACAAGAAGAACAGTGAGGCACCTTCAGCTGTTTGTTCACATTTGCTGAACAAAAGGTCATTTCTTTGTGCAATATGAAAAAACCACCTTCCGTTTAAAAATTTACCTGCTGGTTTAATTTGATGACCCTAGGTCTCAAATTAAAAGGGAGAGCAAAAAAGCATTTGTTTACACATATTATTATTTATATTTTCTATTTCACTAATAATTTAATTGCTTCTATAAGGTTCTCTCAGTTTTCCTTTAGATAAATTTCTAGTCTGTATATTAGATCACTATCACTGGACACACAAACATTTTTGAGGTGTTTTTTCTCTGTACTGTTTCAGTACATCCTTACTTTCCAAGATTAAGGAAACTGAATGTGTGATTTCAATATGCATCCTGGACATAAAATTGACTTTTTTTTTTTTTTTTCCTCCTTCATTTTGCTCCCTATTCCTCTTCTAAAGTTTTCAGCTTCCTATCAATTCCGTTCACAATTAATGCACACAACCTGACTACAGAATTATTAGCATCCATGGCCAGTATCAAAGCTTCTCAGCTAAGTTTTCTAAGCTTAGCTCCTCCTAAGACTTCCCAGGTCTAAGAACCTGTAAAATCTGAACTAACAGATCAGCTCTAGACAGAGCTGAAGATTCTAGGCCTTCAAAGCCCTTAATTCTGGAGCTACAGTGCGGATGTTCACCTAGAAACATTACTTTGGTTCTAAAGAGATTGACCAGGTGTGATTTAGTAAAATTCCCCAAGGGCACTTAAGAGTCTGTCCAAACCACATTTATATAGCACATTCTGGTCTGGGGAACAAAAAATAATACTAAAAAAAAAGTAACACAGGCTCACCACCTCTTCCTTGGGAGAGCCTCAGGACTGTTTCTAGGGTTAGAAAAACCGAGCAGTTTCTCAAGAAGTGTCTGCATAAGAAAAGCCTTTTCCTGAAGACTTTAAAAAAAACCCCCAAAACAACAAAACCTTGAAATTCAGTAAGATGGAAGAAGACATTACATATGGCATGTAAACACTTGACAGCTGTGTTTAGATACTAAATATGTTTTTTCAAGCACTTACAACAATACAGGGTTTCTTTTTGGGCCACCCAATTTAGAAAGAAGTATTTGAAATATGAGAGTTGTAATATGGATAACTATATCATTCGCAAAAAAGGGAAGGTGATTTTTTCATTAACGAGATCTGAATTTCAGAAAAATAGCAAGATAAAAAAACCAAACCGATCAAACAAAACAAAACTCACAATACAATCCTGCTGCATTTTGTTTGTTCTGAATGTAATAATGAAAAACATTAAATTATATTTCATATATAAGGGTATTTTATTTCAAAATGCCAGCGTTCTGCTGCTTTGAAAGGACACTGAAACACACACCTAGCTTTGAGCAGCTGCGGACCACGGAAAGAAAGCCACCTTCAGCCAACTTCCTCCTCGGGAACCCCATCGCTACCTGCGAACCAGCTTCCCGGGGCAGTTCACATCACAGGCAGCTACAGAGAGAGGCTGTTCGACAAGAGTTGAAAGTCAGAAAGGGGTGAGAAGCCACCGTACTGCATACTCCCCTTCCCTCAGCTAGACACGGAACTAACAGCGTTTACACTTTAACACTGACGAGCCAAGGGACGGAGCTTTCAGCCAAACATCGGCTCTTGCCAGAAGCTAAGCATCTGCCACGGGCAAGAGGCAAGACGAAGGGCTTTCACAGGAGCGAAGAGGAAGAGCATCGCCCAGCGCCCCTCCGACACGGCTGCGGGCGGGGGCAGGCGCCTTCCCCTCTCCTCCCACCCTCTCCCAGCCCCCAGGAGCGCCCCTGCAGAGTCCGACGCTGCGGAGCCCCGGGGGCGACACTGTGGGGCCCAGCCCAGTCTGGTCTGGTCCCCTTCCTGGCCGCCCCCTTCCCAGCCCCCAGGGCCGGCAGCGGCGTTTAAGGAGAGAGAAGACGAGGCCCGGGGAGGGCCACCAGAACAGGTGCTCCGTGGGCCGCTCCCGTTACTCACCTACCTGAAGCAGCGATGCCGCCCGACGGCCGGTGAGTAGACGGAAAAGATGGGGTAGGAGGGAGCGTGGGGGAACCGGGGGAGGTAGCAGCGGGCGGCCCAAACTCCGAGGCGCACCGGCGACGCTCCGCCGAGGCCGGCGGGTAGATGCGCTTGCGCGATAGCTGCGCGCCTGCGCCATAGCGGCGCGGCGGGGGAAGCGTCTGTGTGGGTGGAGAAGGTGCGCTCTTAAACGCCGGTTACAGACGCTGATCGTGCGCGTTGTGGTTCGGTGCCGGTTTGCGGAAAGCTGAGCTCGTCAACTGCTGGGAGCTCTCTGGGGCTCCCTGGCTTTTCTCTCTGTGAAGCAGCTGCATGTTAGGCCTCCTTCGGTTTTGAAGTAGACGTAGTTGGTGGTTTGTTTGTGGTGGTTTTTTTTCCCTTTTCTTTTCTTTAAAAGGCCTAAAAAATCTTCAATTTTGGGAAACTTTTTGCTGGATTGTTGTTTTCTTCTCGGCTGGGGAAAAACGTCTGCATAAAGCCCATTGCTTAAAGTCTGTGGGTGGTGCAAAGTCCTGTGTAGTAGGGCTGTGCCCCTGCACTGCTGAGAGTGGTGGTTAGGCTGTGTTAAGAGTAAGGCGTTCGATATGGTCATGCATTGAGAAACGGTGCATTGGGGTCATTGCTCATCTTTATACCACATCAGCTATATGGGAAGAAATCCGGAAAAAAATTAAATGGAAAGAAGTGTGATAAATACTCCTAGTTGTTTTGTGGTCATGTATAAATGCAATAATGTAAAAATGGATTCACTGATGTTTCATACACTAACATTTTATGTGTTTTGCTTTTTTTTTATTTTCCCAAATAGTGAAAATACATTATAAATAGTTGCTGCAATGAGATTAATAACCAAATCAATAAAAAAATATGTAAACTTTTTCTAATGTAACATGAGAAGTCTGTCAAGATGAACACTTGTTGATGAGCATGTTGATGCGATACAAATTTTTGCATTAGGTAGACATAGTTTTCTCACAGAATGAAAACGTTTCTTCCTTTTGCCCTATTAAGTGACTATAATGAGTTGGATCCCTGTGGTGTAGTTTACCTGTTTTTTTGGGTTGTGTGGTTTTTTTTTTTTGTTTGTTTGTTTTAAGAATCTCTAAGTCTTGAGATAGACAAACAGCAACCAAAATTGTGGTTTCATTGAAATCAATAGCAAAACTCTCACTGATTCCAGGAGAGGCAATACTTTACTTCCTATCTGGATGAAAAGACTTGGAATGAGTGTCTTGTACTACGGAGATAAAAGGATAAGCAAGTAAATTCAACAGCTCCCATGGTTTTCACTGAGTTTTGAGAAAATTGACAGGTGGTATTGTTGCATGATGTTTTCTTTATGCTGAGTGCTCTGATGGCTCTGATTTGCCATAATGCTTATTTCTAATGCTATTTATTGTGTATATTGGAATAATTTCATTAACAGGGAATATGTTGTAAGTGATTTGGGAATGCTATGCTTTAGTAAAAAACAAGTTGGCATATGAATAGACTGGAGATCAAAATTTTAAAACTTTATATCCATACAATTTCCTCCCAGTCTTAAAGAATTTTTCTTCTACTGCATTTTCATTCTTTTGTTGTCTTCTTTCTTGCTTTGTCTTTTTTTTTCTTTCCTCTTTCTTCTTCTTTAGGAAATAATCAGAAAAAAACCCAAACATTTCATCAGAGGAAAAAACCCTAAAATTATTTTGTTCTGATATAGTTTTATTATGTCAGAACATTTTTGCTGAATGGACTGAATCTACTGACTAAGATTTAAAAACCCAACAAACCAAAGCTGTTACATCACTCAATTTCCTTCAAGACTATCTACATAGTAAGGAAATTAAGTAATATGTTCAGTTTAAGCTTAGGTGGAACAAGGGAGGTCAATATGACTGTGGTAATATTATTGGTTAACTTTCTTTTTTAATGTGTTATAATTTCTTCTTCCTTCTTGGTCTTGTACTTACTTTTTTTTCGGTATTATGTCAGGGTGTACCTTTCCCTAGCCTGCCTTCAGAGTATCTTCTTATCTTTCCTGTAGCTTCCATAATTTTCTTCTCCATTTTGTCCCATAACTTCTCACTTCTTTATTTATGGACATAATGGCTGCAATAGGCTATTTTGGATTCAGAACAAACACAAAAGAGGGAATAGCCTGTGTTTGTAGCCTTTCTTTCTATTCTCAGTAGTCCTCTCTGTCTCAAAATCATGGCTGTCTCTTGTTTTCCTTCCAGTAATCATTCTTAATCCAGAACTCCTTGTGCAAATTTTTGTGAATCTCTTCCACTTTATCTGATACATAGGCACTTCTTTGAATCCTTCTTCCCAAAGCCTCTTGCTGCTGCATCCCACATTTTCCTGGGCAGATGATGAAGAAAACCTTGCTTTTGTGCCACAAAAAGTGGCAAAGTGCTGGTCCATTTATCACCCAAAGCTTTAAACAGCAGTAGGGACAGTAGGGATACTATAACATTTAGGTGGGATTCATGAAAATAATCCCTGGATTTACTGAGTATTTCACTAAAATGTTGTGTGTATTAGATATTTGTCCCAGCCTTTTAGAAATGAAACTAATCTATACATATGGAAGTTATATCAGAGTCTAAAGTAATTCAGAAAACCAAGAAAACCAGTGTTTTTCTTGGAAAACAGTGGGGTTTGCATAATTTTTAATTTGTGTTGTAAAATTAAAGAAAGAAAGCAAACCAAAGATAACAACAAAACAGAATAAGCTACAACAAGAAAAAAAAGGTTGGAGTTATAGCTATCGGAAAAGTCCTGTACTCACCTCAGGAAGTTTGATTTACTTTTTGTATGCCTAGGCAATGTATGCAATTAGAAATTTCCCTTACTTACAGAGAGAAAGAATCTAATGTAGCTATTAACTTTATGAGGGCAAAATGTTTTATAGTTTAAGACAGGAGTGCAACCAAGCTTATTGAACTGTGTGCTGTTGTAAATATTGCATTGTATAAATGTAATTCACTAGGGAATGAATACAGAAAATATATTGCACATCGCTTATGTTAGCACATATTTGGATGTGCTTTTTCTTTCTTTAATTTCTTACTAAGTTTTAAGACCTTTTCTGGCAAGGTATAGCCAGTTAAAATGTAGTTCTTTGCAGTAAAGGCTGAGAGACTGGGGGCTGTTTAGCCTGGAGAAGACTGAGACAAGATGTAATGGTAGCAAGGTGAAACACAGAAAGTTCCACCTCAACGTGAGGAAAAACTTCTTCACTGTAAGAGTGACAGAGCACTGAACAGGATGCTCTGAGAGGCTGTGGAGTTTCCTTCTCTAGAGACTTTCAAGACCAGCCTGGATCTGTTCCTGTGGGATCTGCCCTAAGTGTTCCTGCACTGGCAGGGGGGTTGGACTCAATGACTTCCAGAGGTCCTTTCCAACCGTTGCCATTATATGATTCTATGAATACTCTTTTATTTGGAATAAAGTTACATAATATCTTAGAGGGTGAGGGGAAAGGGGTTTTTTTTCTCTGCCTATAAGGAAAATGGTACAGAATTTACATACTGTTTTCCAGATTTTCTCTGGAGTACTTATCAATCTACTGATGTATTTGATTGGGAGTCTTATCTTCTGAAATCAGAAGCTTCATTTGTGCTTCATCTCAGATTAAATGAACTGTGATGACACAATGTTTTCTTCTGGCAGAAACATAATTCTGCCTAGGTAGTTGGACTTTTTTTTTTTTTTTTTTTTTTTTTCCAGCAGTTATGGCACAAGAAATAATTCTTCAAATGAAGATGAATGTGTAGATGACAGGGTGAGATATGCTTTAAAAATATTAGTTAGCTGACCTAGGTGTTATTATCAAGAAAAGGAGCCAAAGCAAGGGAGGGTCTAAAAAAAATATGACACAGCCTATGGGTACTCTTTAGAATTATAGAATCCTTTAGGTTGGAAAAGATCTTTAAGATTATTGAGTCCAGCTGTTAACACTGCTAACCCCACCACTAAACCATGTCCTTAAGCACCTCATTTACATGCCCTGTTAATGGTGACTCCACGACTGCCCTGGATATCCTGCTCCAGTGCTTAACAACTCTTTCAGTGACAAAATTTTTCCTAACATCCAATCTTAATCCCTCCTGGCACAACTTGATGCTATTTCCTCTTGTCCTGTTGCTTGTTACTTGCAAACTACCGGTACTTTTCTGCCTGTAGCATTGCATAGGGTTGTTGTGACCCAAATGCAGGACCCGGCACTTGACCTTTTGGAACCTTATACCATTGGCTTCAGCCCATGATCCAGATCACTCTGTAGAGCCTTCCTACTTTCAAGCAGATCAACACACCCACCTAATGTGGTGTCATCTGCAAATTTACTAAAGCTGCTGTAAACAGACAGTTTCTCCAGGAGAATGCTGTGGGAAATGGTGTCAAGGGCTTTACTAAAGTCCAGGTAGACAACATCCACAGCCTTGCCCTCATCTGCTAAGCAGGTCACCTTGTTGTAGAAGGAGATCAGATTAGTCAGGCAGGACATGACTTTCATAGACCCCTACTGACTGGGCCTGATCACCTAGTTGTCCTGTATGTGCCATATCATGACACTCAAGATGATTAGCTCCATAATCTTCCCCAGCACTAAGGTCAGACTGACAGGCCTGTGGTTCCCTAGATCCTCTTTCCAGCCCTTACAGATGGGCATCACATTTGTTAACCTTCAGTCAAGTGGGGACCTCCCCAGTTAGCCAGGACTGCTGATAAAGGATAGAAGTGGCTTGGTGAGGTCTTCTACCAGGTCTCTCAGTACCCTTGAGTGGATCCCATTGACTCCATAGATTTGTGTGTGTTGAAGTAGTACAGCAAGTCACTGACCATTGCCTCTTGGGATTATGGGATTTCATTCTGCTCCTTATTCCTGTCTTCCAGCTTGGGTGGCTTGGCACTCAGAGAACAACTGGTCTACTGGTCTTACTATTAAAGACTGAGCTGAATGAGTAGTAACAAATATACTTTTTCTTTTTTTTTTAAAAGGATTTCTGGTTGAAGTAAATTGTCTCATTTCCCAGCAAACAAGTTTAAATTTGTTGTCATATATTAAGCATAAATGTTGTCTCAAAGTAACTCGTAATGCAACATCTTAAATCATTGAAAAGCATTGCATGACCTGATAATAGTAGTGCAGCTGTGATGACAGAAGACTACAAAGAAATGTATATTCTGCCTGAACAGTCTGCACTGTGAAAGGTGCTGGTATTGAAGGACTCACAAAGGGATTGGATTAAATATTTGGAATTAAACTATGGAATGAGAACTTCCAATAGTGGAAGCACTTTGAAGCACAGATTTTCCTTATAATGAAAAGTATGTGTTCTTGTTAAAAATATTCCCGCCTTCCATTTCAGTTAGTTTGAGCTCATAAACTAGAATGGGAGATGTTTTACCATTTTTGTTGTGTTGTTCTAAAAACCAACATTGTTTCCATATATATATATATCTGTGGATATAACTGAGATGCATAAAACGTTAGGTGTGTATTACATAGAATCCTTATTGTGCTTTTATCCATTCTCTACACAAACTGCACCTGAGGAGCTATTTTAACTATATAAAATTTTTCCAGTGTTGGGGGTCTTATTCTGAAACACTGTTAGGATTTGGAGTAGCAAAGGAAGATTGCGGAGCTCAGAATACTTTAAGAATATGCATCAGTTCACAAAAATATCTGTTTGTACTGTTGTATAGCTAAGCATTAGTGCCTAGAAGGTTGCCAAGTAAGTGCAGTAATTTCCATAATTACACAGTTAAAACTGTCTGCATCATGAAGGCATCTGATTCATTTGAAGATCTTTTTGTTTTCTGTGATGAGAGAGGAATGAACTCCATGCAGTTAGTGTTGCACTCAAGATTGTAGGCAAACTTGGCAACTGATTTGTCAAAGAGTAAAAGAAGCCTCACTGAGCTAGCAAATGATCAAGCACTGCAGCTTTCATTATAAAAATCACTAATGGACATGATTATCTGCTGGTCAGTGCCTCTGTGATAATAAAAATAACAAATTATTTCTTTTATTCAATGAAAGTGCTTCTCAAAATGAAAAAAATATACTGCCTCTATTGAGGGCTTAGAAACGTCTCAAGAATGATTCAATATGGTGTTAGGGGAAGTTGTAGACCATTGATGGCTTTATCCTGTCTTACTGTCATTTTAATACTGATATTATCCAAATTGGAATAAAACACAAGTTTTAGTTGGCTAGCTTCTTGTGGGATCTGCAAAATAAATTGGTCTGAACATGGACCATAGTGGCACTGCAGATCAGCTCAGAAGAAAACACATATAGAATATTAGGAAGTATAGACAATTGAATGGATGAGTGTGGAAGCTGTTACCAAAATGACAAATAGGACCACAGATTTTGTCCAATTTTTTGTTCTAAAACAATTGAAGAAGTCACCTGTATAGTTATTCCCAGTTTACTCTTAGGGAGCAATATCGTCAAGAGGTGACATGCCAGTTGGTCCTCACTTTGAAATATTTAGATGACTTGATTTTTTCTTCTTTGGGGAAGAACACCTTTTTCTACTATCTGTAATGAAGCATCTACACTGTTGTTGTATGACTCACTTTCTGCCCACTTCTTAAAACTCAGTTTATGTGAGCCTTTGTTAGTTATGTGAGTTATGTGAGTTTATTGAGGGTAATCAAAATACAGTTCACAGCACAGACAATGACTTGAAAATCATTTCATAGTTACTAATTTTCTATTGTAAAGATAGTTAGTCCTGCCTAATGATATAGTGTTATGCTGCAGGCAATAAGGATGTTGATTGGCAACTCTGATGCAGGGCTGAATTCCTTCCAGGAAGTCACTGGGGATAAAACAAGCACATCTTAGGGAATAAACATAGCCATTGATTAAAAACAGTACATTTCATACCTTTTGCAATTTTCATACAAATAAGTAGAAGATCATGAGAAATTACACTTTCTGTTTTGCTAGGGTGGAAACCATTTTAAAAAGCATTTTATCCACAGGAGCCAGCAAAAGTTCAGGTATGCTATGAAAAGTTAACACAACTGTAAAAGTGTTCGAATAAGTTCCTCAGCTGTAGGCATATTTCAGCCTCTACCCTTTGTTCAAGGGCATTGCTTTATGTGAACTTGTAGTATGAGATCTGCACAGGTTGATTAATCCTACTACCTTGAAGGTATATTAGGGAGTAGAATACTTATTAAACACAGCCATGGATACACATCATACTACGTATATGGATACATTTGTTTTTCTGGGGATGTTTTAGCTTTAAAAAAAGAAAGACCACAAAACAGACAGATGCATTTAACTAGCACAAAAATTACTGAATCAGAGATAATAATTGATAATCTATCTTGCAAAATGGTATCATGCAAAAGAGAAACAATGGGGCACAAAGGGGAAGATAAAAGGAACAGTGTAATGTTAGCACCGATACATTTCAGTTGCTACTTTCTGAAAGGTAACCTTGAGATTTTGATGGCATGGTAAACTTCTGTTCTCTTAATTTGAGAGTAAAAGCAACAGATGCCTGGAAACACTTGTTTGACTAAGCCTCTTGGGAATGATGGAGGAGGAAAAGAAAGGCAAATGATAGTTCACCGTATTTGCTTTCCTCACTGGGGTTTGAAGTGATCTGTTCTCCAGTTCATTCTGAAAGAAGAGAATAGAAAAATAAACAGTATGTAAGAAGTTTATATATGAAACATGATGAATTTTATAGATAGTGGTTCTTTGTATACCTGTTGGAATTGCAGGTCAAATGCACCTTCTGGCCATCTTCTTTATGAGTGGTTAACAATGTGCTGGGAACTAAGTTACATAACATCATTTTAGAAAATAGCTCCAACAAAAAGCCCTTCTATTTCTTAACTTCTAATGCATTATTTATCAGAGAAGCCTGGATTGTAAGCATTAAAATTTTAGGGAGTAAAAATTATCTTTTTGTTCTGTACATGCAAATTAGGTAAAATAATTAGGGTTTAATCCTTGATTATAGCCTGTACATGTTACTGAAATTAAAATAGTGTGTTGTACAAAACTGTTTTTTTCCATCAGTATTTCCGTCCATTATTTCTAGTTTTAGCCTGAAGTAGAATATCTTACTTTCAAGTCCCCAGACATTCTGGTTTTAGAAAGTCTTTAAAATAGTGTTTCCACTAGCTTAATTTGCCTCCACCACAGTTATGACTAAAATATTGCAAAAAGATTTAAAATAAAAGTTATTAGTGAAAATAGTAAAATTATTATTAGTCTTGTGACCTCTTTTTGGTCAGTACTTTGAATCCTAAGACATTGCTGCTCTACCAGGAAGAAGTAGGAATCTGGTGTGATGCACTAAAATGTTATTAATCCTTCCTGAAGAAGCAGAAAAAAGAACTAATTACAGAATCACTTCCTTGTGAGGTTGGTGAAAGCTCAAGATTTGGATTCAGTTACTTAAACAAAGACACCCAGCTCCCTCTAAGATGCGCTAGGTTATCATAAAAAAACCATCATTTGAAGCTGGAAGTTTTAACACAACTGCAAGCGACCTTTGCACTTCTGGGACAGCTTTTGTAGGAGATACCTTGAGTAACATAAAAAAGCAGTGGATGTGTATGTTTATAGGCAACCAAATTCCATGGGTATTGTCTCCCTAGTGCCTTCTACCTTGTACATGAAACTCCAGAGCTTCAGTTCCCCTTTGTAATTCTGAAAATCCAGGTTTACTTTCTGGATGTGCCAAAGATACCAATATATGGTGTCATATTTCCTTCTGAACTCAAAGTTCACCAGGTACTTTGAATATTTCAGCATCTCAGCTGCTGCCTGCTGCTGTTGCATCTGTGGCATTGAATGAAAGTTCATATTTCAGTGGGTCAATGCAAAATGCTTGTTCTAAGTCTAAATTTATAGTTAAACTAGAATATGTTTTTCAGCTCTGTTTCTATAAATATATATGTCCTATTGTAGCATTTAGTAAATTACTTTGATGGTTGTGAAAAATTTGCTTTGTATTCATTAGCCATTATAGTGCCTTATAACCTACTCTGTTGCTTTGAAGATCCCCTCACTTTTGACATTTCTGTTCTTATGGAGGTAGAGATGCTAAGCCACTCTTTATTCCTTCATTTGATAGGTTAAATTTAATTCATACTTAATACTTCCCAAAGCTTTGATCATTCTCATGAGTCTTCCTCAAATCTTCTCTGCTTATATCTAGTGTGAACTTTAGGCATAAGAAATGGATACATTATATCAACATAAACCACTTTTTTTCCCAGTGGCATTTCTTAGCAGGGAAAAGACTTACATCCTATAAGGACATATTTACTGGTTTCTCTGATCATTTGAGTCATAAATAGGTCTGCAAGATGTTATCTAGTCCTTGGATACATTTCTTGCATGAAGACAGTGTATGCTATAATCCTGTTATTCTTAAGGGATGGCTGTAAAAATTTTCCTTTAAAAGATTGCACAGCCTTCCTAAGCAACCTGTTCTAATGCTTCACTGTCCTGACAAATAGATTTTCATGATTTCTAATTCGAATCTCCTTTTCTGCAATTTTAGTGCATTGCTTTTTATTTCATCTTCAGACTACACAAAGATGGATGAATTTCTCCTTTAACACCACCTGTTGCATTCTTTAAGCTTTATGAAATATGTTGCAGGTCAAGCTATGTATATCCATGACCATTTTTATTTTCCTCTTTTGGATTGTCTCCAGTTTTTCCATATCCTTCCTGAGCTGCAGTCTTTCAAAATGTAAAAAAGGCCAGCAGATGCTTTAAGAGTACTGAGCTGACTAAAAAAAAATGTATTCTGAATATTCTTAATGCAGCACTCCTGCTTATAAATCCCAGAATTACATTTGCTTTTTATCGCAACAAAACCATATTGTTAGCCTCTATTCAGAGACAGTGATCCAGTGTAACATTAAATCCTTTTCTGCAGTAATGATGGCTATCCAGTCTAGTCTTTCATTTTTCCTTGTCAAACTGTTAAAGTTTCTTTTCCTATCTAACATGAGACCATCATTGCTGGTGTCAGACTGGAGAATATTTTGTTCATCAGCAGGCTAACAGCAGTGACAGTTTCTTTTATGTCTTTATCTGCTTATTTTTAAGCTGAAAATTATAGGTTTAAAAACTTTATTGTTCCCAGAGCTCTCTGAAAGCTTTCCTGATTGTATTTAATGTGAAAGTATTTGATGCCATTGCATTTTCTAATGCAACACTTAGCAATACTTTTGAGTCCAAAATCAAAATATTGAAGTCACAAGTCAAGTGTCATGTTAATATAAGCTTTGTGATTTAGCATCAAAGAAAGTAATGTCATTAGATATTTGCAAACCTAGTATAAGGTATTTTTCAGAAATCAAATTGGCATTAATTATATCTCCTTCTTTAATTTTAGTCAGTATTTAAAACTTATTTTGGTCTTTCCTACCAATGAAAACAAAAATGACTCAAAATGCTTGTTTCAAGGCAAATTTGGAAATCTACATTTTATGTAGTAACTTATAAATGAAAATTAAAAATATCTTTTTTTTTTTCTTGGAAAAGCCAAAATGTTGTGATATTCTGGTAAATGCATCAGGTATTTTTGTTTCTTCCTAAAATTAATTGTCAAAAAATCCCAAACCAAAACAAAACCAAAAACTTTTCACACTAAAAAAGACATTGATTAGAAAATGGTCCCTTAATTGTATCCCTTAATTAACTGAACTTGTAGAACTGATATCTAAGTAGTTAGAAAATATTTTCTCTCAGTGTTAACTGGTGACTTCATTACCTTTATACTTAACATCTTCAGTTTGTGCTAAATGCATGCTCACCTTTCATTGTTATTTTTGATTCTTATAGTTTGCTGTTACTTTACTAGCTTTATAATACAATATATAGAATATATTATACTATATATAATGTATATTGTATATAGTAAAGTTTTATCAGAAGCTAGGGGGTTAGTTCTATGTAGGAGGTGAGTTCTGTTTTATTCAACAGCATCTGAGAACATTTTAATAATACAAGAAGCTATCATGGATGATTGCACAAATGTCTGTCTAGTTTGGTATTCCAACTGTACAGTAACAGAAATTCTGTAGGAAGAAATCAAATTCTTTGTTATCCAAATTAAGTCTAGTAATATTTTTAATAAATCATATAATAAATAAGACTTCTGCCATGAAAAGCTTGAAATGGAGTTAATTTAAATGAACTTAGTATTTTAGATTCTAATTTTGACTCTTCTTTGACATTGAAAGCTTTCTGGTACTTTGCATTGAAATAAACTATATAGCTCTGAACACCTCTTGAAATTGTGACTAATTTGCTAAAAAGAAGTATTCAAATCTACAATTATTGTTATTTTGTGAGGTATTTCATAAGACATAAGTAAAGTCAAATATTTTAATGAAGCCATAGTCTCCTGAGATGCTTCAATACCCAACAGAAAATCTATTTTATAGCAGTTTCATAATGATTTTCTAGGCCATTGACTTGAGTAAAGAAAGACCTTGCAATTTACTTTAGTTTCACATAATGAATTTCAATATAAAGTAGAAGCAAATAAGTTATTCTATAACTTGATTACTTATTTTTTTTTCTTTTTGAATCAGGCACCGATTGTAGTATGAAATAACAAGTAGATTCTGTGTGTTTTGCATAGGATGTTATACTGTATCTATCATTGTAATATCTAACTATCCTCTAGTATTTCATTGAACTTGTGGATAGTATTTGTCATGTGCTACTTGATTTAATTTTTTTTTGCTCACAATGAAAAATTGTATGGTAGGAGGCATATTTTGCATGACTGTTGATATTGCAGCTGTGCTACTGTTTAGTACACAATTTGGGAGAAAATAAGGTCAGAAGAAAGTGGCTGTATTGCTGCCAAGTTTTGCAATGACTTTAGCTGCCAGAGAAAATGATCTTTTGTAGATCTGAGTTGCGTGCTTTGTGAACCATACATACAACCTCCATAATTTTTAGTATCAGTCTTCCCTTCAGAACTTCAGAATAGTTTGAGGAGACATCATCTCCTCAAGGATCAAACCTGTGAAATAATTTGGTATTCTTTACTCTTTTTATTTTTGGTATTGGGACAGAAAAAATCTTTTTCAGCACATAGTCTCTTTTTGCCAGTGATCAGTTAAGTACATGAATTGACTAAGCCTACACTGAGCTACCTTGAACTGCTTGCTTTCAGTAGTCAGATGTGAACCAGAGCCTGTCTTCACAGCTTTTCCATGATGAATTTGTCTATTTACCTTTTGAACTCTTTTCTACCTTTTCTTTTGTACAGTTGACTTCATACAAGTTTGTATGTTGATGTGATTCTACACTTCAACTGCATGTTCGAAGAAAATTACCTTTTTTAACTTCTAATATTTTTTAACATTGTTGCCTAATAATTCAGAGATATTTTTTAGTTCTTACTTTGTGAGAAAATGGAACTTAGCTATTCCTTTTGTATGCCATTCATGATTTTATAATAATTTCTCTTATCTCCCATCAGATATCCCTCATCCAATAGGAGCGTTATTATCAATTCAATTCTCCTTGTAAAGTAGATATTTAATTTATTAGATCATCTCTGTCACCTATGTACTTCTTGTATTTTTATTATACCTTTTCTGAGATGGGGAGATCAGGACCTCACACAGTATTTTTCATAGGTACTCATCCTGGATTTACACCATGTCATGATAGTGGTTTTGTGTTCTGTTCTCTATTTTCTAACATGCTGTTTGGCTTGCTGACTCCTTTTGAGCAGTTAACTTTTTCATCAGACTAATTCTGCTGCCTTTTTTCTTAGTACTACATAGTTGGTTTGGTTTTTTTTTGTTTGCCTGTTTGATTTTTTTTTTTTTTAATTCCTTTTTCAGTTTTTCTTTCCCTTTGTTTCCTTACTCATTTACTGACATAGCCTTTCATCTGTTACATTACTCCTAAGTCAGCTGTTATCATAGGCAGTTCTTTTTGGCCAGCTTTTCTTTTAATAGTCTGTTCCTCTTCCATTGTGGACCTTGCACAATCACTTTCACTCTCTGCTTCCTATCCTGTAGATGGTTAGTAATCAATAAGGAGCCTTATTGCTTATCCATAGCATAGATTCTTTAAAAGACACTGACACTGGACTTGAGCAAAACTTTTTAGAAATGCAGGTATACTGTACCATTCTCTTGTAACCAGTTTTCTGATGTCTTTTTCATTGTAAACATGCTCTAGATATTCAGTTTGTTATTAACTTGAATATTTTGTTACCATAGCAAATTGTTACTAAAAATATTTTTTTTTAATGTGTCTAGTGTAGCTTTCTTTTAACTTGTCAGAACTTATTCTGTTATACCTCACATAATCATACGTTAAAATTTTCTAATTTATGAACGATGACTTTTGACTTCTAATGACCTTCTTCAACCAAACTGTTGCAATTGGGTTAGTATGCTTATCCTTTAAAGACTATATTGATATTTTGATAGTCATTTACTACTAGCTTCTAAATGAGTGAAGTTTAACAATCTCTGCAACACCCACATTTTTTCACTTGTAAACAATTGTTTAAAATACATATTTTTTTTAAATTAAATTTTTACAGTTCTTTAAAAAAACTTTAATATTAATATAGTGCATTTCTTTACCTTTTAAGTTTCTTAGACAATACTGAATTTGAGTATGTTATGATCTTCAAGTGTAGTGTTCTCTACCAGATCTTACGCAGTATTGAAGACAAAGATTTCTTCTTGTGTGTTCCCTCACTAATCACTATAAGGAGTTACTGATAGGAGACATAAATGTCACCGTCAATTGAGGTAACTGTTATGCAGTTATTAAATGCCAACTAGATTTTTCATTAGTATTGTCTCTGACTTCATGGCACATTACTGTCATTGTTACCATTCCAGGTGTTTAGGAAACACTATAACCTTAAATATTTTCCTTTAATTATATTGTTTGGGGTTTTAGTACATTTAGTTTCTGTGTTCCTTGCTGATAGAGATGATTTACAGTTAACCTGATATAATATGTAGCTCCTTTCTTCTACTGGTCTAACCTGTCTTTTATATCTCTAAAAAATATATCCTGTCATCCCATTCAACTATCACCTTCTAGTAAATTTCTGAGATGCATAATAAAGTATTTAAAAT
>JANHGN010024985.1:124044-201451 GCA_024605025.1 Megaceryle maxima | reverse complement strand
GGTGGGTGGGCTGGTTGGCAGATGGAGGGAGGCGTGGGTGGCACAGCACTCAGCACCCAAGGGCACCACGCCAGCCTCGCATCTGCCTGGGAAACAGCAACCTGCTGGCATCCGTGCCCCAAACTGAAAAGGTTGTTCTACAATCTCATTTGCAAGAGACGAAGGTGAAGGATCTTGATTCAAGTGTTTAGGTGTTTAATATATTTTTTTCTCATTAATAGAGATGGTCTTTGGATGTGTCTGGGAAAGAGAAATATGGTTATGAGAGCCCCCAACAGGTACAGTATTGCTGACACTGAAAGAGCAGGAATTCCTCAAAGAACTGGGTAAGTGAATGGTGGAAAAATCAGCCTTTTTCTAGCAAGCTGTGAATGTGTAAATAAGCATGAGCAGTGTAATTATTTTTTCCAAGCATTATGAATAGCACATTTTCCCTGCCAGAAGTAAGCAAAATTTCTTGATGTATTGGGATGCCATATACTGAACATTTGTTGTATATTAAATTGCATTTAACATTTATTCTCTCTCCTGCTCTACCTGCTGAGCGGTGCCACGTTAGGTAGTCACCTTGATTTGGGGCATTTCCTTAATCATATTTGTAAAAGATCTTACCCAATGCTCAACCCTTCATTAAAAACAAACCAAAACAAACAGGCTAACACCATCATCCGATAGATATCAAATAAGAGATTAGTCAAAGTGATTAATTAAAACAGACTGTAAAATTAAAAGCTTTTTTTCTTCTATGTGCCATAGAGTTTCCTGCTAAACTGTACTTAACTCCTTCACTTTACACACTGTTTTTGCTGGAGGGGCAGAAGTTTCTGCAAGGTGAGGAGATGGTTTACCTTGACCAAAGTCCAAACCCCCCAGACAGTAACCGTGCCCTTATCCCTTCTGTCCACAGGAGATTCCTGGGTGCTTCTCAGTAGCATGTTGCTGAATTTGTTCCTACACTTCCAGAGCATATCCAGAGTGGCAACGAGCTCCTGGGAACGGGCCCAAATAATAAGGGAAACTAACCAAAAAACATTAGGCTTTCTAGTTTTTGTGAGGTATAAAAATGTTTTTACTTTATCAGAGAATACAACTTGAGGTAAAATAAGCAAAAAAAGGGATTGCCAATAAGTCCTTTGTGAGATAACCATTATTTTAACTGAGCTTAGTGCAGTTATTCCAAATACTTTAAGCTTAAAAACTTATCTGCATGGTGCCCGTGAGGAAATGTGCTGGATTATTGACCATTTAGTTATTTCTTGCACTTCCAGCAGTCAGTTAGAGCTCTGGACACCAACATCAGCCAACAGCCACCCTCTGCAATTACCGAGACAGCTAAATCTTGTGGCAAAGAATGCACAGAGGAAACAAAAACATTACATATGTAAATAACAGAGTCACTAACCCTCTAATTTATCTGCTCCAGGAAGACACCGTGCAGGCTGCAAAGCAAGATAATGGTCCCTGCCCCAGAGCAGATAGTGCTGGGTGGCAGCTTGTCCTTTTCTGAGAGAAACAAGGATGAACAGAAATCCAGCATGTGAGTTATTTGAGAACTGCTGGTCAAATTGTCTTGATCTGAAAGAAAACAATGCTCTTCCAGCTTTACCCTGTGGCATTTTGGATGCTTGTGATTCTTTTCTGCTTCTGAGGAATTTTGTGCTCTGCCACCTGCAACTCATCCTCCTTGAGCAGCCGCTGCTGCAGCGTCTGCTTTTACATTTAGATTCTTGGCACAAGGGAAGAAATCCTGTCTATTGTCACTTGTCCTCCCTCCCTTCTATTGTGATATCGTGCTTACTACAAAAGTGATTTAAATTTTAAATTCTCTAGCAGAAACACAGAAACTATGTGATAAATACCGACCGACAAGTAACTGTCACCTGCGCATCTTGGTCTTTGTCTGTCCTCTGCATCAGAGCCCCAGCACTCAGCAGCTTCCTGGGGTCTACCTGAGCACAGTGGTCTAAGGAGGAAAGGGTGAGCACAAAATCCCCAGGGTTACATGCAGCATAATCCAGCCTAAGGATACAAAAATGCCCTGCCAGGCACAGCAGACTTGCTCTGCTCCACCTTCTTTCATGAAAAAGTGTTTCTGAAGTTCGGTGTCAGGTGCCTGATGTCAATGGAGACCTAACTGATGACCTGTCTCCAAGCACTGATGTTTTGTAGCATGGAGATACCCCTGCATAAATCCCCCTTGGGTCAATAATCCAACCTCTCACTCCCAGCCTCCCCAACCCAGCCTCTTTCAAGTGAGCAGATGGAATTAAACTTCCGAGATTACCTTGTTCTGCAGGACTTGGACAAATGCACATCTCGAGACACTGCCCTGCCCTGCGCCCACCCCAACCCTCCTCCACCCGAACACCCTCATTCCATTCCCTGATAAATTCGCTGTGCTCTTCAGGTTCTCCAGCTTTAACTCAACCATGTTCCCAGGGGCTGGCAGGAGAGAACAGAAATAAATCAATCACTCAATGAGAGACAGGCTCGATCCAGTGCCAGAACTAATACTCCACATCCTGGGAAGGATGTATTTCAGTATTTATTAGAAAAGCACATTTCTGTCAGATGTTTACAAGCCTGTTTTTCCCAGCACTGCCTTCAGAAGGCTGACACACCTTCCCTGAGGCAGGGAGGACAGCTCTTTGCAGAGATCTCTGCAAGGCATCGTAAGGATCAACATTCCCTTTCTGCAGCGTGAACATCCTTCGTGTCCTGGGACATCACCGACACCTTTTTGCTATTCATGGACTTTGGGGGTTCCCTCCTCCCTCTTTGCTGCTGACTCCATTTTCAGACTGTTGAACTGTACCCGGTAACCTAAGAATAATTGAGGGCAAGAGGTAACAAGCTATTACCATGGGGATGTGGGTTCCCCGAGCAGCGCTGCCTGTAACGCAGGAACATTTCAAACAGCACATCGGGTTAAAGGGTGAAATATGCAGGTCAGCCTTTGGGAAGCAGGACTGAAGGTGCAACGTTGCTTCTCTTCCCTTCACTCCTGTGCCAGGCACTTATTTAATTTACTCAAAAATAAATTAAAAACTCTTATTTAATTTACTCAAAATTTACTAAATATAACTTAAAATGCTCTGTTTAATCCAGTATCATCAATCTCCAGTTCAATTTTTAATTATCTGAATTACTGAAACCAGCAGCTCAGACTCACGCTTAGAAGGATTTTTCCTTCTGATCTTAGTCCTATCTTTGAGATGCTATTTTCCATTTTAATTAAAATCTATACATCAAAACTACCCCTCTCCCCATAAAAACAGCATCAATGTAAACAAAATCAGTAGAAGCCCCTACCCAGCCAGCACTGTATTGAACGGATTGAGTCACACGAGCCCATTTAAGGGTAACTGAGCTCACCCATAAGACCAGGAACCACCAGAGAATAAACCCCTTGGTGCCAAGTGGAAGCACAGGAGCAGTTGCTGTGGTGGGGCAGTGCCCACCACGGCCAGGGGCTGGCAGGGTGTGGGTGGTGTCCCCCACAGCTCCCCTCTGCCCTCTCCCACCCTGGGCACCTTCAGGTTTGTGCAACGCTCCTGTCCCCAGCCCAAGCTCTGTCCCCCGGGATGGGTGGGCACAAGGTGTCCCAACACCAACGCGAGAGGGCAGACAAGGTGTCTCAGCCTGGGCCATGAGACCACCTCCAGCTGCTCCTGTGTGCGGGAGCCACATTCCCAGATATAAAACTACAGCTAGATCACCTTCTCCTGACCTAAGCCTACTCCTCAGAAATCCCATCTGACCAAAACTCACCACAAAAAGGGAAGAAGATCCACAGGGGAAAGCTGGGGCAGCTGCCAGGGTGTTGAGCAGGGTACTGGGAAGCACTGGTAATAGTTCCCACTTATCTCAAGTGGTCAGCCAGTGGCTCTCATCCTGACCTTCAGATAAAAGCAATTTGGTAAATAGAAGCACCCTGCTTTGTTTACAGCTGAGCAGAACAAACTCCGTTGTTAGCTTTTTGCTTGGAAAAACAGCCAGAATAATTACTTGGATCAGCAGAGATCACTGAAACAGCTTTGAAACCTTTCATCCCCTGCCACTGTTTTCAGAAAAGAAAACCCCATGGCCGCATGGGGAAGGCAATGGGTACAAGTTGAACCCAGAGAATTTTGTCTCATTTTAAGAAGGAATTTTTTTTTTTTTTAACTGGGAGAACAATCGATCACTGGAATAACTCCTGGGGACAGGGTGGAGTCTCTACCAGGAGGTTCTCAAGAAAGGACTGAACAGGGAGCCAGATGACATCACCTGGGCTCCTTTCCCATGAATGGTTGGGCCAGACAAGCTCACAAGGTTCCTTCCAACCTGGGCTGTTCTATCTGATTCTAAAACTAAATGCTAAATTGTTTGGGGGGTTTTTTGGTTGTTTTGGTTTGTTGGTTTTTTTTCAGGAAAACAAAACAAGATTGAGAGAGGCAGGATCAATAGCTAACTAAGAAACAGGTTGGATCATTAGTTTTAATATTTTACTCATTGACAAAACATATTGACTTTCATTGATGTTCTATAATGTGTGTTTAAAGAGCAGGCGAAGCTTTACAGAAATATTTGGAGTGCATTAGGAAAAAGAACAATTCTACCCCTGACAGAAAATCTATTTTTCTTTGTCACCTTTTTTCTTTATTTTGAGGAGCATTCGCATCAGAAAATGATGCATCAAAAGGCTGATCTCCTTTCTGAGCTCACACAATTTGTGTGCTTACGGAACAGTTCTACAGAATTCAATTGCAAATAGATTTTTGCAGTTTTATTGATCCCCTCTATAGAATTTAATTGAAAGTTACATTTGTGCTACAGAATTCACAACTAGATAAAGATAATGATTTTATACTGGACATTATAGATATTAGAAAAAAAATCCAGAAAATACTATTATGTTTCTTTTGAATTTCATAAGTTTCATCCGAAATAAATGATGTGGTACTGATCAGGAAACCCCTACAGCAATAGGACTATTTAGGCATTGTCATACCATCAGATTCCTGGTCTAGCACTTACAAAACTAAGTCACATAGGCAGCCACCGATTCCTGCCTGGATGTGGCTATTCCTGTCTGTTCTGGGAGCCAGAGCAGTATCTTCAGGTAAAACTTTTAAACTCTAAATGCTTTCTAAAAAGAGGTTTCAGGACTGGACCTATATCTTCAGATTAATCTGGATATAAAGTTTTCAAAACACTCTACAATAGAGTGCTTGAAATTTTATCATCACTCGTTACAAACTCTTCTTTTACATGTAGGACAAGGGGTGATGGTTTCAAACTGAGGAAGAGGAGGTTTAGATTAGCTGCAAGGAAGAAATTCTTCACTGTGAGGTTGAGACCTTGGCACAGGCTGCCTGGGGAAGGTGTGGATGCTCCATCCCTGGGGGTGTTCAAGGGCAGGTTGGACGGGGCTGTGAGTGACCTGCTCTAGAGGGACGTGCCCCTGCCTGTGGCAGGGCAGTTGGAATGAGATGAGCTTCAAGGTCCCTTCCAATCCAAACCATTCCATGATTCTATGTTTTCAGCCAAAGTGGTTTTGACACTTTGGTCAGGTAGAGCTCATCAAAGCTCCATTTAATTAGATTAGTGCCTCAACACCAAGTGTCTACCATCACACATCTTCTGGACATTGCACTCTGGGTGGAAGCCCCAGACCACAAAGCCTGACAATGGGACTCACCACATCCACTCCTTTCCCCAAAGCGGGTGGAAGGACCTTCCCTCCAGCCCTGGGGTGGAGAAGCATCACTGGGAGCCATCCTCCATGCTCCAGCTCCCCCTGCCCCAACACTCCAGCAGCTGTGGAGAGCTGAACCCAGGAGAAGATGCAACTCCTGTCACTTAGCTGCAGTCCATTACACACCCAGCTGTGCCCAAGATCAGGTTCCTCCAATCTATGCCATTATGGATTAAGTGGAGTCACTGAAGAAAATCATTAAGGCCATTTTGCTGTCACATCACCTCCCAGTGACTAAACAGTTTACTGAAGTGCTTTCTCCTCTGTGGAGCCTGGGCCAGGCTCATGTTTGTATTGCATAGAAGTCCCTGTGCTCACCCACCAAACTCAAAATTCAAGCTGAATTTCTCATTTCCCATGGGAATATTAAATCAATGCTTTTCATTACAAAATTGATTTAAGTGCCATCTTCCACATAGGCACTTTGGACTGAAAACTGGAAACAAAAAGATAACTTAAATTCCAATGCTAACCCAAAACAAAACAAAACATTTTCCATGATATATCATCCTATGATTTTCTTTCATAAGACTGAAACTTGAGTTCCAGCATATATCAAAACAACTTCTGAAATGCTGACTTGGAAGAAAAATTGACTCTTGAATTGAGTCACTGAAGATTTAATATTCAAAATAATAATTTAAGACAGTGACTGCCATTTATTTGCTTGGTAGAGGAAAGGGCAAATATTAAGAAAAAAAAAGAATTAACGAAACACCACCACTTAAAGTTTCCCACGGAGCTGGTGTGATCTTGCATGAGCAGAGGTGCCCTTGTACAGACTACTTTGTTTTGTTCAGCTTCTCTCTCCTTGTGTAGAGAACAGGAATAAAACAATTTCATCCCATTTGTATTTGATTTCAGCATTCAGATCCAGATAATTAATGCTGTTATATGTAGCCCTCTATTTATTGGTTAAACAGCAGTGTGTGTGTGAACTGGCACACTCACATGTATTGCATATATAGACACACACATATGGGAACGGGCAGTAAGCCAAATGTGAATCACTAACGTGGAAGCTGCAACGAAATTCCTGCACATCAAACAGAGCAATTAATAGAGACAAGAAACCAATCTGAGTTTAAAATCAATGCCCTGGATGTCCACAAAAGGAAAGTGCCTGTTAAAAGCAGCTAAAGTGACAGGTTTTGTCAGCTGTGCTCAGGCTTCGGCCAGCAGTTGATCCATTTCAAAAAGCATTGCTAGCCTTTGTTTTTGTTGAGCCCTCATTATTTTTATACACACTAAAACCACTATGTGATACAGTTTCTCCTCCAGTGCAAACTAGACAAACCATAGAAAGGAAAAAAACTTTCATTTAAAGAACCACGGCCCCTGGGTTGTGCACAGGCAACCAGATGTTCACAGCAGGCTGCTGCTTGTGCGACAACTCACATCGACAGGACAACTGTAAGGGCACATTCTGGCAACCGGTCGTCACATTTGGGAGAGGGACAAAATACCTGCTCCAGTCAAATCAGTGGTAACTATGCAAGTACAAAGACATAGATGCTTGTGCTCTACTACTGTTTAGAATAATATCCTATATTTCCCTATTTAGAAATATTTATTATCCATTTTAGAGTAATTGATATATATTGATAAAGTTCAGTGCTACCAAAATCTTTGAGATTCATTCTACTGTCAGAAGTCAGTACCATCAAAATCTTGGATATTTATAATTCCAGCAGTGCCCAGGACTGACAGTTCATCACAAGGCAATTGCATTTACTGAGCCCTCACTCAGTGTCTTTTGACTCCAAGCAGTTATTTTGTGTCTTGATTCCAGTGAAATCCAGACCACATGGCAGCTGTAAACTTGCTCACCGCCTGCAGTAACTGTTTTAGCAGCTTCCCTTTAAACGACGGAAGGGAAAGATGAATTACAGATCCCTGCTGTTTTTCTAAGAGACACAGAGATAGAAGGTGAAATGAGCCACCTGCTTGTCAGTGCAGGGAGTTTTTAAGCAGAGTTGTCTTTTTGGGCCACCGTCTGTGTCCAGGCAATACCAAAACGATGTCCCCAAAGTCCCAGTACCCTCCAGAAGAGTTCCTGTACATGGCAGAGGCAAATCTTCAGCCTCTGCTGTGGGTGCTGGAGGCAGTGGGTGCAGAACAGCAGAGCTCCCACAGGGAAGCTGCACCAGTCCAGCCAGCCCTGGGCTCCTGGCCCAGGTGCAGAGAGCCAGGGGCCAGGAGAAGGGCAGAGGGTTCTTCTCCCAGGAAGCCACCGAGCTGGAGTGCCACCATTCCCCAGGACTTACAGCCAGCTGCTTCAGGGACAAAACACATCGGGAACATCATCAGATCTGAGGGCAGGAGAAACTGTTCTTGTAGTCAAGGCCATCTTAACTGACCCTGGGTATTCTGGGGAACATTAATGCTGATGTCACCACACACCCTTGGAGCAGCTCTCGGCTTGTGCCTATGAAAGCAAGAGGAAAATAAAAGCCAGTTAACAGTCTGTGTGAGTTAGGAACCAGGTCTCAGACCTATTTTATTTCCCTTTCTTTTAAGCGAGCTGTGGGTGTATTATTTGGTAACAATGTTGGGAGGATTTTGATGTATTGGAAAGAAAAATCTGTAAATTCTGAGATTAACAAATAGGAAAATCAATTTGGTTAACGCAAGAGTCCTGTCATCCTCCCCTCTGACGATTTTAACAGAGGATGAATATTTAGAGAATGGTGATGTCTGGAGGGGCGTTATCTCCTCCTCCACACAGCTCCAGTGCCATAGGCGCTGAGGACATGCCCTGCTGCAGGTGCTGTCAAAGTCCCAGCCCAGCAGCTTTTTCTGCAGGTCGGGCAGAGTTATCACAAATAAAACATTCGTGTTCTGCGCTGTGGCTTTGGGGGTCCCTCGGGTGAGAGCGAGAACCCAGCGCTGCCTGCCAGAGAGCGATGTCCCCCCACCATGCCCGGCGGCCAATTGCAAACCAGGTATCGCTAAATGTTGGCCAACAGCCACCGCACTGGGACCAGAGAGCACGTGCTTAGGTACCCAGTTAAAAACAGTGCTAAAATACGGGGAGCAGGGGGCAAAGAGGGGTGGGGAAGGAGGAGGATGAGGGTAGCCCCTACAAGGACAGGTGGCAATGAGTGTACCTGTCACGGGAGAATCCTGGATTTCCTGGGTTTCCCACTGTCCAGGTCAGAAATTTTTTTGCTACACTTTTTTCCCCTCCTCATAAAAGTTAACTGAAACCAGTTCATAAGCAGTGATTAAAACCTATTCCCTCCATTTTTTTTCCATATAACTTGTTTTACAAATGGAGCTTGACTTTGTTTTAAATTATCTCCTAATGGTTTCCAGAGGAAACTTAATAAATTTTTCTTTTATCCTGAAGTGACACAGTGATGGAAAATAGATGTTAAGCAAAAAAAAAAAAAACGAACTTATTTATCTGCTTTTGCAGTCCCTTCGCTTTCATTTGCATGTAAGCTCTTTGGCTAAATGGTGGGATAGGGAAGACATGAACACTGCACTCTCCTTGTTCTGCTGATGTAGTGACAATGGGAGGATTATTTCTTAATTTTCAGTGTGGTAAGTGGGTAATTATTGTCCAATTAGACTTGCTATTAACCTCTCTGTATCTCATTTTGCCATCCATAAAACGAGAATAACAGCACTTACCACTCTCCCTGGGATATTGCGGAGATTTATTAGTTAATGTACGCATAGCACAATGAAAATGAAAAGCACTGCACATTGGCTAGAGCATAATTATTAATTATGAGTCGTTGTTAGCATCGTTAGCATGGCTATAGTTTCAGAAGCTTGGTGTGCGATTGATGCCTGGCCATAGGGTGCACCCGTAAGGGTTCCTCTTGTCAACCTTGGATCTTAAAGTTGAGTCATTAGATGGAGAATCCAGAAGATGGGGTCCAGGGAAGTGACAAAGCTGGCTTTAATCATTGCAGATATGCATGTGCCTTTTTCTTAAGTATAAAAAAAATCCCAAACAATTAATTAGAAAAGAGTACCCTAAAAGCAAAATTAATTAGCTGGAAAAAAGTTCTCAAACTCTTCCTCCCTAATTCCCCTCGTACCTGAGCAGACGCCTCACATCACGTCTTGTTCATGATGTTCTGGTTCTTTAGAAGAAGGCCCTGAGGGGACACCTGGAGAGGTAACCTGCATCACTGGCAGGGATGGCACTGGAGCTGGTCAGTCACCAGCCGAGAGGGGGCCGAGGTGAGGCTGGTCAGGTACCCTCAGGGCATGGAGAGCAGCACAGGACCAAGTTTGCTGTCACTTTCTATGCTGTAACAAATCGAAATAAACATAATTTAGAAGTGTTAGCATTTGGCAAGAGCTCATGGTCACTAAGGCAGCCCTGAGCAGGAGGGGAGGGATGTGCAGCCCAAACAGCCGCTCGCTGCCCATTACTCACGGCCAGCCCCGGTCACTGGCCAGCCCACGTGGCAGCCGCAGCGCTGACGGAGGAACAGAGACCCATGTAACAGCCTCTGTGGGTTTTAAAATCCAGCTGTTTTCTGTTTCACTGGTGGAAATCCGGAGTTAACCTGGGAAAACTGGGAGCTCAGCTTGGGACACTTTCCGAGATGAGCTGGGATGCACCCTTCTGCATCCCCGTCACCAACTGAGATGCTGCTGCTCAGGGCTGACCCGAGTCCAGTTCTGCTGCTGGTCTGTCAGCAACTGGACCTACTGGTCTGCAGAGCACAGTAACGGCCCCCACAGCTTGCTGAGATTTCTGTTGCCATCTGAGATTATGACTTCATATCAGTCAGGGATAATTTAATTAAAGACTGTCCTAACTGATGCATAGGAACACACCAGTAATGAGCATATTTTATCCGCTAAGGAAAAAATACATTTTCAGAAGTGTTCTTTCTTCAGCTCTCCTCATTTAAACATTTGGATGGTTTCCAGGAGCTCACTGTTGCTCCTTCTCCCATCTGTCCCACTGAGAAACACAAAGCATCACACTGCTCGTGTACATGTGTGCTCACACGCACACAATCCCCGACTGATGTTAAACCCCTGACACATCTCAGGCATGTGCCAGCAGCAGTCAGTCCCTCAGTGCCAGGGCAGAGTCAGGCAGACATCAAACTGAAGCTGATGTTGGGTGTCGAGGCCCAACAGCAGGAGATGAGCTGCCTTGTCCCTGACATCAAGGGGTGCTGCTTTACTGGCTTTGGGCCAAAATTGTGGTCACTAATTAAAAGTTCAGGGGCTTATTCCTTACCACATACTGCGAAAGGATGGAATTTCAACCAGCCGCATGAACACCCAAATGGTATTTTCTCATTGAATAAAACCAGAAAGAATGAACATTACCTGAGCACTTGTCAGCTTTGCCTGGTGCAAAGAGAAGAATCGATCGGACTTGCGGCACAGTCTCTAAAAAGAAACAAAGTGGTGACTGAATAACTCTCCTTTCATCATTATCCTGCCAACAAATTGCTTCTAACAAAAAGATCTATGGACGCAGGGCTGAAGCACAACTGCTCCTCCAGCACAGGAGATTAATATGGTGACGCAGGTAGGTGTAGCAATAATGTGTTAATGAGTTATTGATTTTTTAAATTAAACTTTACTGGTATCATATTTTCAATCTAAATGAGTGCATCATTAAAATAATTAATCGCACGGTGATAACAAGAACTGTCTGAATTTGCAATTAATCAGAGGCACAGGGTGCTCCTGTAACACCCTGTAGTCAGGGCAGGAGCCTCGGTGGCCACGCTGTGAGGAACCTGCACGGCAGAGCCACCGGCACAGGGAGCCCACGATGCCCACAGAGCCACCATCCAGCTGTTGCCAGGTCTGTGCTGCTGCTCTTACGGCCATTCTGGGGATTAATAACAGTACAAGCATTAACTGAACAGGAAAAAAGGAGGAGGAAAGGAAGAGGAAAAGGAGGAGAAAAAAATGAAACAAAAAACATATCCACATATGCTGAGGGACAGACCCTGGATTAAGGCCATGCTCCAGAGCTCAAAAGCAGCAGCCTGTAACTGTGAGTGAAATTTCTCCTCATGGTACCAGAGACCCAAAAGAACCCTGGAGCAGTGGCTTTTTCTGTTCTACTCCCCTTTCAGAGCCTGGCCCATCACCATGGAAGGAAACTGGTGTGAACCCCAGCTGAACCCCAGCCCTGGGGGGATGCTGCACAGTCAGCATGTCCTGCTCTCCCATCTCCCCATGTCCTTCCTTCCCCTTCCAGCTCAGAACAAGAAAAAAAAAAAAATCATTCATACAGCACTGAAATTAAGGAATCTGATTTTCCTCCTGCTGATCATTCACACTTGAGAAGCATCCTTGCTGAACCAGGACATAGTTAGCCCTTCTCCCTCCTACACACACCAGGAGCAGCCTCAGCTTGTGTGATTTGAAAATGGCATATTAATTTAGAAGCATTCCAGCTTTGCCAATAATTGCTTAGGACAGAAAGCACAGACCAGTAAACACATTTGAAAGCTTGGCATTTTTAAGCACAGCATAAAAAAATAAATTCAAACTAAATTGTTACATACTGTAAGAATAATAATAAGGGAAAAGGTAACTGATTATAATTACAGAACAGCTGAATTTGAGGAGACATTTTCCTGACCAAAACAGAATGTTCAGGTAGATTATTTAAAAAAAATAAAAATAAAAAAAGTCTTAAAAATTATTATCTAAATTTCTCTGAAGAAGTGATTCTATTGGAATTATCATCCCTGGGTTGGGAATAGAGATCCAGATCTGGTTACTGATGCTCATCAAGCTCTCGCCCTTCCACGTATTTTAATTGTCTAAAACCTCACTAGCTATTTTCAGCCTGAACTGATTTTTGTAATCACATCTGGCTGTAGCAAACACACGATATCAGGCTCACCTGCAGTTACAACTTTCTGTGGCTCTTTCCAAGACTTGTTCCAACCTTTTCACCCTGGAGGAACAGTGCAGTAAGAAATCCTGAATTCTTCTGCTTATAAACCAAAGAAAGAAATGTCCCAGCCAAAAAGAAGAGCTAGACAGCAGGACTGCTTCATAGCTTACCCCATCTTCTTAATGAAGACATCTTACTTAGCTCTCCTTGCTGTGCGATGGGATCTGCCCCACTGCAGAACCACGTAATTGCACTAATCAGACACTGATGAGCTGGCAGCTCACGGGTGACAGGGCGCGGATGAGCAGGTGACTTCAGATGTGGGGAAAACACCTAAATGACTCTTTAGGGTTCATAAAAAACTCAGCTTAAAAGCTCTTTCATTTAAACAAGTTGCCACTGCTAACACCATTATGTCCTCCTCAGAAAAAAACCCACAACTGTTGTCTTATTTTAAAAGAAGTGCTTCCTTTAGGGCTAATTAAGCTGACAAATCACACTTCCAAAGATTGAGCAGAGTGACTGATCACAACACAGGGATGCTGGGGACCCTGGAGAGGACCAATTGCTGCTGTGCACAGCTGGGAAAATTACTGTGCCCCCTCTGCAACGGGACATTGAATGAGAGAAAAATAATACCTCATTAATCTTCCTAATGAACCTCTTCTAAACAAGATAATTCACAATTTTATGGCACACATGGGGTTGCCGTGGAGATTTGCTAAGCTGCCTACCAAACTGTGAATCAACGTGTACAAAAGCAGAAGCCAGCTGACAGCAGCACACTCGGCAAGGCTGCTGGGGTCTTCCCCTCCCGCGAGCTCCAGGCCCACCACCTCAAACCCACCAGCGGGGCAGACCTCCCTGCGGAGAGGGGGGCTCAGTTCCCACACCTATTGGGCAGAGGAGGAGGTCAGAGTAGCACAAGCCAGCGGATGGGAGGAAGGCAGCGTTTTGAGTCAGGAGCTGGGGTACCCGTGCCATCTCCAGGGAAGTCTTTTCACACCTCTGGTGACGCTGCTGGGCACGGTGATCACTGACCACCTCTGGAAAGCAAGAACAGCGGGCCCTGAGGCAATCCTGCCTACGCTCCACATTTCTGCGTAAGGGGAAGATGGATCCTTACATCCTCCCGAGGCATAAGAGACAGGCTGTGTTTAACGTTGGGAATTAATTACTCTAGACGCAGCACTGTTAATCTGGCACCACCACAATAATCTTCTCATGGTCACGGTTGAACTTTAAGGTCCCAACCTGTGACAGTAACTGTGTGTTCAATACTTGCTCAGTAGGGCTTAATTATCTTTGAAGATTTGGATTTCGGGTGTTGCCAATGAGAAGATGTTTCAACACAGTGCAGAAGTTAACTGACTTTTTTTAAACCTTCTACAAGCTTTCAGTGAAGTCCCAAATCTACAAAGTTTCAGAGCCCATCTGGTACTTCTATCTTTTGTTACTGACTTTTAGATGAATTCTGATACAAAGCTCAATACTGAATGCTCCAGCAGATCCTCAAGCACCCACAGATTTTCATATTTCTAAATATGTAATATTATTCACACAAACATCCTTTAAAAAAGGAAGCCATCAGGCAACATCTGTACAGGAGTTTCCTTCCTAGCCAAAACACAAGCCAGCATCACTGAAGACTGAAGTGGGTGAACAGAACCTTTTGGGCAGGTCCATTAGATGCTGTAAGAGTGACCACAGGGGCCATGTCAAGGCAGGTAGATGTGAAACCTTTGAAGTCACAGCTCCCTGAGATGCGGGGTGGGTGGTGCTCTGCAGTCTGGAGCTCTGGGACAACCTTATTCCTATTCCACAGGCAACAGCACTGAGCCATCAGAGAGGGTGGTACAGCAGCTTGTGAGACTTAGATTTCTCCTGGCCCATTGTGCCCTTCAGTTGTATACATTCAATGTTTGCATGTTAAGCTTTGTCACAGTCTAGGTAGTCTCCTGGGAATAAATATGGATAAAGCAACATCAAGTTTCGTGTCTTTTTCCTCTGTCCATAATGGAAATACAGCTGTCATCAGATCCACACGACATTAAGTAAATGATACTATGGCAAATATCCACCTCTTCCCATCCCGTTCAACGCTGCATTGCCATCACGTCACACACTCCTCTTTTTATTTAACACTGTTTTTCAGGCAAGAGCTCGGAGCCTATGATTATTTGTGCACCCTGGAGACATCAGCAGACAGAGCAGAGGAAAAAAGCCACCTTCAAGTTTCCTGGCTTTCTCTTTAAATCCAAATCAAGGCAGTTTTGCTGAACTCATCTACCAGCTGCTTGTCTGCGCGTGCCAAAGCACTGACCATTTCTGTATTTTAGTGCAGCCCGGGCATTATTTCACTCTGTGCATTTCCAATTTATGCATGCACTCAGCAGAACTATCAGAGCCCGGGGAAAACTCCAGATGGTGACTCAGAACCCTTCATTTAAGGAAGCTCACAGGGCCAGGCAGAGCTGCTCTGGCTCCTCTGCAGCCACTCGTGCTGCTCGCCCTGCACCAGGCTCGGGTGGGTCCAGCCATGCCTGGGAGAGGGGAACACAGGAATATGATGCTCTTCCTACAAGGTCTTGGGCAATATCCAGAGAATTCTGCCTCTAGCAGAGGTTGCAGAAGAATATGACAACCATTTCACAGGAGTCTAAATCACCACTGACAGGTTATCAGAGCTACTCAGACTTCATATAGCGCACCTTCCGGAAACCCCTAAAGAGCAGCAAAATCTTTTTTCCCACACAAGAATCTCATAACCACCAACTCCCATCCTAAGCCTTATTTAAAGGGATAAGACAACGAATTAAGTTACCACTTCTTTTTGCCTATGAAGTGGCACCAGCTCTGGAAAGCATCAAGTGATGTGCTGAAGTTGAAAATTGTTTCTTGTTCAAAATCTTGCACTTTAAAATTGCTTTCCCACATAAGAAGTGTCCACACAGATAAAGGCTTTTCTCCTTCTGATGGCACTACACTCCCTGGACACAGAGTGCCAGAGAGACCGAGGACAGTGGGAAATTCAGCCCTGGCTCCGCATTCGTTTCCCAGCCCCTAAATGGCACCCCCAGTCACCAATGTCCAGGCTGTCTCCAGCGCTATGGAATGAAGTCTATCTGCTTGATTTTATATTGCCACCCTGCTCCTAGCTCTTCCCTACCATAACCTCGTTATCTTTGGGTCTTGCATGGGTTTAATTACCATTATCATTTATATAGCACGATGCGCACAGTCAGATTTAATCACGCTGTTTACATGAACTAACCTGAGAGACTAATGGAGAAATAATGTAATTTGTTCCTACTGTTGGCACAAACGTAATTTCTTTTCTCACTCTCGTTAACACAGCGTTTATAAAAGTCTGATGGTGCTGGAGATGAAAGAGTTTTCTGTGAAGAACAGGTAAACCATAAACAGTAACAAAAGTTCCTCCCACCCTAACACAGCATAAGTGTGCTTCATTCCCATGATGGAATGATTGGGTAAAGTAGCCAAAGAATCAGATCCAGATTAATGATATTTCCTGAAGAGCTGTTGGAAAGCTCAGACAAAAATAATGCAGAAAGACAAAAAAGAAATTACTGAAAAGCACATACACAAACCTTCAGGCAAAATATGAAACCCAACCCTTTTGCAACAAAAAGAATAATAAAGGGGTGACATTCATCTGTGTGTGAGATGGAAGAGCAGAAAAGAACAATCTAGAGGATATGTTAGGGAAAAAAAAAAGAAAGAAAGTTTAGGAAAAAATAAGACTACTCACCACAACGGGCAAGGAAAGGAGAGGAAAAAGAGCAAAACTGGGAGTCAATCTTGCTGACTTACGAAGTCATAAGAAAGGTCTCTTGCTGCTTGAACAGATGGGGCTGAAATTGTTCTCTGTCAGCAGAAACATCACCGACTGTATTTGCCCGGAAGGGACAAGCCCTGGTTGAGGGATGTACAAGGAAGAAGTGCCACAGAGGTACTTTATCTGGCCGTGCCCCTGAGCAGACAGACTGCAGCAGAGGTGCCTCGTGCAGAGACGCTTTGTCTGCCTGTCCCCTCTTCTGGCCAACCCTTGTACAATCACCAGTTGCTTCTGCTAATGCACAGATTCAAGGAACATTGGAGCCAAGGATGAAGTAGAACAACATGACCCTTCCTCTATTTTTCCATCTTACAATTAATTTTTTTTATTTAAATTGTCTATTCAAAAATCAGAAATGGAGGGGCAGAGTTTTACCACGTGTGGGTCAGTGCTGACCTTCAGAAAACCCCTGGCCACTCCGGTGGCTGGCAGCCAGGGACATCTGCTGCCCAGTGGCGGCTGCTGTACAAACAGCTCTTGCAGAAAAAAGAAAACGTCTCCATCCCTC
This sequence comes from Megaceryle maxima, assembly GCA_024605025.1. Classification (NCBI taxonomy): domain Eukaryota; kingdom Metazoa; phylum Chordata; class Aves; order Coraciiformes; family Cerylidae; genus Megaceryle; species Megaceryle maxima. The sequence continues at coordinate 184,494 of JANHGN010024985.1, read as the reverse complement.
AAGATTTCTACCTGCACGCTGTATATCGCGGACTTGAAGACACCTTTGAAAAACACTTTTGTTTCTGTACCATTTCTTGGAAATCTTTCAAATAGAGGCATTTTAATCAATTCTCTGGTGGAACATCAAGAGAAGGTTTTGCCTAGCTTGTAAAACTGAGTACAGAAACAGAACTTTTCCAAAATTGCCCATGCAGAAAATCTCATTAGTGCACAGATTTCCAGAAGTACAAGGTATCTACCTCACTTCATCCCTTTATTATCTGTACAGCAACAGAATAATTAAGCAGTTCTTCTGGTTCCCTAGAAAGAGAAGAAATAGGTGGCTACTCTGACACAAATAAAGACGAGTGAAAAAGGACTGCAACTGGAGAACAACTAACCATCAGCAGCACAAATTTGCGCTTCAGTATTTCTTTAATCTGGTGCCATTAATGGAGATAGAGACACAAAGGTACGAAGACCTTAAAAGGAGACATATCAGGTCAGTGAATGCTGTCACATCAACATGCTTGGGCACAGTTGAAATCCAGAAACGCTTTGCCACATATCGGCTGTTATTGCTGTGAGCAGCTGACTTCACCCCTGTCTCTCCTGAGGGACAGCAGAATCCCAGTAAGTTTATGGAATAAATTGTAACAGATTATGAACAAAGAACAGGAAAAAAGGCTGAAATGACCTTCTCTAAAGGAATTTTAAAAGTTGTTGTGTATCAGAGATGAAGTCACCTTCCTTTCAACCCAGGGACAACTGTGCAGCTGTGACCATGCTCATCATCACATGCTACCTGCAGATGAGGTCAGGACATTGCTGACCAATACAGAGTGAATAAAGTTATATCATGCCTTGACATATGCTTGTCAACACATCTCTGCAGACACCACAGTGATCCCCAGTGCCCACAGATCCCTGGGTCCTGCGTGTACACAGCCTTAGCACATCTACCATCTGCTGCACCAGAAGCCTCAGTCCAAACTTGAGCACCATCAACGACCATGTCTGAATGAGCTGCTACAGCCAGCAAAGGGCAGAAGCTCCTGCTCACCTGCAGGCCAACCTTTCCCAAGTAACAGCTGCTCTAGTGCCATCTTCTCACTTGTCTTTCTTGGCAGACAACAAAGTACCTTTGAAGCACAAAAATTCATAAACACACTGGATACTAAAACTTGCAGAGTCAACCCCATATGGCTTTCTGTAGAACACACTGTCAGCAGACCCCAGCTCTGGGAGCAGTAACTCACCCGTCCCACTGTCCTGCCAGGCAACGACCCCACCACTGCTCATTCTGCTGACACCCTCCTCCGATCCTCAGGTGTCAGCCCTGCTTTTCGCTCCTATTACCTCAGAAAATGAGTAATTCAAGGCAGCTATTCCAAACCTTTACTTACCTTGGAGTTTGTTTTGATTGCATCCCAGAATGCAGGGTTTTGTGCCAGAGCACGTCTGGTTTTCCCATCTAAATGAGTTGCTCTACAGACCTGTCTTAGGCCATTTGTTCACCATGGCTTAAACCAGTCTCATTTGTGCATTCTCTCTCCACTCAGTTCTGTTTTCCACAATATCCCTGCAAATATACCCAAAGGGTGTTTACAAATACAACCTGAGACCGTCTGTCCACAATAAAAGCTCTTTCTGGTCTGCCCCAGCCAGGGACTGGCACACAGGCAGAGCTGAGTGAAACACTAAGGATAAAGCATTGCAAATAGTTAATGGAAACCCCTCCAGCAAGGTCATAAGAACATATACAGAGTTAGGATGCTGTTTACATACAGGAGATAAGCTTAATTATGAAGAATTTGTATGAAGTCTCCTAAAATACAGCTTGGAAAACACTAAATTCCTAGTTGGACATTCAGACCAAGGCTGGCTGGCAGGCAGCAGTGGATTAACGTTTTCTTTCTTTCCCTGCAGAGTCTCCAGCACTTTCCAATATGCATGACACAGAAGTGAGCAGTCAGATTTCAAGCCTATAGGAATATTTCTTTGGTGAGTGACAGACCTAGATTTACATTATTTATAAAGCAGAAAAACCATCACTTGTTTGCTTTATAAACGCGGCCACCTCTACAACACCACTAATAATGGTGCGAGGGGACAGAACCCAGTCTGGAAGAGCGTGCAGGCAGAAGACAAGCCCTGGTCTGAAGGAGGCAGGAGACTAAAGGAGATGCAGGATTCTCAAGGGATGGGTCAGGTTCACATCCTGAGGTTAAGTTGGGTAGTAAGCAGCAGCAGGTGGTTGAAAATAGCTTTTTGTTATCTGCTGGGTTATCACACTCAGACACCTGGGTCACTTAATGAAAGTCTCCCTGAGTGGCTCTAATTAGGCACCCTTTGATTACCATATGTTTCAATTTTGCAAGGACAAACATACACATCATTGGGCACAGATTGTCTCTGCTGTTGGAAGGTACCCTCTGGATACTCTGCCCAGAGGACTCTGCAAATCTCTGGCACAATAAGAGTAACAACTTTGAGGTGACAATTAAGAAGAAATCCAACGACATGGATATCTGTTATGGATTTTCATTAGGTGTATGTTCATTTTGTTCATGTCTGTGCCGGTGTTCAATTACCACTGCAGGCTTTAAAAACAGGAAAGCATCACTTCAGGGATAATGAAATTTCATGAGGAGAAAGAATATTGACTTTAAAGGTCTAAAAAACACCGAGACACTGTTTTCAGAAAAGCTGTGACTCATTTGCTTTGTGGAAATCCAGGTTATGATTTCCAATCACAGCCTTTGGCAACCTTGATTATGTTGATTGGACTTTGTTATGTTTCTGCAATTTTCTGGTATTAGATTATATTTTTAAAAAATAGAGAGACATGAGGAGAAAGGTTTACCTACCCGAATGGAGCAGTAGACTTCTGCCTAATGGCTTTTAATCCAAGCCTATGTAAATTTTAGGCTGGATGATCTATGACATAATGAGGTCTGTCAAGCACAAGTCATCTCTCTGTAACCGAGATGGGAAGAGACATTCATATTACCTAGCGTGCAGCAGATAGTGCTGTTAGAGGACAGAGGGCTGAGGTAACAAACACCCCGTTCCACAGCGAGCGGTGGTCACATTTCATTGTGGTGTGAGCGAGAATCATTTGGCACTTTAATCAAAGCAACACCTCCCACTCTGAGAACAGAGAACTGTGGCAAGGAGGCTGCAAGAAGAATGACCTGTGCTCTTCTGCACATCTTGTCACTGGGAATCGCCTCGGTGTTGGGAGCTGAAGTGCATGGGGAGGGGTAAGGAGAAGAGGAGGCAGGTACTGTTTGGGGGTGTCTGCTTCTGGTCCGTGCTGTAACATCTCACATCCAGAATAAACAATGACTGGCACTCCATTTCCCTTCCCTGGGAAGCCAGCCCTCCCATTCTGCCTGCACTGATAACCTGAGCACAGCATTTGACAGCATTTTCCAGCCTTCTGCATCCCATCTCTCGCTCCCTCTAAACTACTCGACAGCACTGGCTCTGTGTCCGTCTTCTCCAGAGACCTGATCCTGCAGAAATACATAAAATCAAGAATTTCTTTCAAAAAAAACCCCAACAACTCCAGCATAACATTTGAAACAAACTAAGCCAAGATACAGATTCTTTTTAATTTATTTTTGTCCTTCATGGGTCCGAGTTATTTTTTTTCCTCCTTCACTTTTTTTCTGCTGTTGTCATTCTCACCTTTTCATTCCAGTGAGAATGGAAATGCAAAGGAAAGACACTATTTGTCTGTGCTTCAGTTTTAGACTTGCGCACACACACAAATCTGAATGCTCAGGCTGAAGGAGTTTCAGTGTGGAGTAAGTGCCAGGTCTAACCCTCAGATGTGCAAAGCTCTCTGGTCCCTTCTCAGGCAGCTCTGGAAACAGCCTCGCTCTGCCGTGGTAAATAGAGCAGCGGAGCCAACGCACAAACCTGGTCTTGCAGGAGGCACAACCAGTTTTGGTAGCCAAGGTCTAACCCTGTCCTTCTACCACCTATAATTGGTTCTGTTGGAGAAGAACCTGGGCAAGAGACAGATACATAAAATATGACTTGGTCATGAAATATGCAGGAATCATAAAGTCCACAAATACTTAGCTCTCTCCAGAAGTGATCTGACAAGATTAAATTTCTTGTTATGCTATTCCCCAGTCCACTTAATATTTGACTAAGCATTATTAAGAATCAAAAGACACCCAGAAAATAGCCCCTAATTCACTGCAGAAAGAAGGAGAGCATGTTCAAACCAACGTGTTTATTTCAAATCTCCTATCCCCCCACATCAGAGATATTTAATCTCTTGCATCATCATTTATTGATGCTGATGGCACATGCAGGAAGCTGGAGCCACAGGCAGGAGACAGTGGCATGTACAGTGCTCATTATTAGATGGATGACTCAAATCCAGTTACCAAGCATGGGGCTCCAGCTAGTGAAAACAGTCATTTTTCTCTGGAGGTCTCCAAAATGCGTCTTTAAGTCAATAAATAAGTGACAGCCACCCTCAGCTTATATCTGAGCATAAAGAGCAAGCAAAACTTCCTACACAGAGTGAAAGAGCTCAGCAGTTCAGAGAGCCAGCCCACTCTCCCTCATACCCCTCAGGGCCTGTGTGCAATGTAAAGGGAATGCCTTGAAAAGCAAGAGCTGCTGGAGATGAGAGGTGGTTTGTGGAAGTGGTGTGCACAAGACTCCTTTTGCCTTGCTGGTGGCAGCCCTTGGGTGGGCAGCTGCAATTCAGACATAGCCAGGGGCCAGGGCTGGGGTCTGGCTGTGACCCCTCTCCCCTGCAGAGGAGAAGGCTGGGGCTGTGCAGCAGCACCAAAGCCCTGGGCATTGGCAGGCAGCTCTCCGGGCTCAGTGCTTGCTGTCCAAACGGATGGAGCTCAGCCCTGAGCACCCTCAAAGGTAACAAACTCCAGTTCCTAGTACTTAAATCTCTCCAGAATGACGTTTTTGTCCAGCTGCTGCTGCTGCAGCAGTTCACTGCCAGCCCTCCTGCCAGCAGCCCTGCTACTGCTCCTTTTGCCTTCATCCTCTATAGGCTGCAGGAATAAACTGGTAAGTCATCTCAGCCTCCAATTTAAGCAACTTAGTAATACTTGGAGATTCATTTTTTTTATGCCAATTCAGTTCAAAACCATATTTATTTCCCACTAAACAGAAATGAAAAGGTGATGCTGGAAGCAGTATTTTAGAGTTTCTTAAGCGAGATGTGGCCCATGGAGCCATCACCCGAAGTTAAGCCCATCCTGTTACCTTTGTCATCTGCCGCTCTGCATCTGAGAACCTCTGAGGTTCTCCTGTGCACCACACACCCCATGGGCTGGAAGCTCATGAGAGGTGGTCTCAGCAGGGTGAAATGCCAGAAAAGCAAAGTTTTGCAGAACAGACGTTTTCATGACACCTTTGTTTGTTAACTGGCACGTTCCAGTGAAATAAATTTTGCCACAAAATTCTCGACCTGCTCTATCCCCAGGCAGACATTGCTTGTTGGAAGAGTAAAGTATCACAAAATCAATGCTACATTTTTCTGCACTTAGTTTATCTCTTTCATTGATTACACCACTAAAAACTGTTGAAGCACAGCTGCAAGAAGAGATCTAAACACTGAAGAAGTTATAAATCTATGTAATAAAGATAACGTTCCAGGTCCTCAGCTGCAGGCTATCAAATTATGTTTTGTAAAAGCCCTAAAATTAGCTAAAATACCAAGGTTTGCATTTTTCCTAATGCAAAAATCTGCTTTCAGTTGTGGAGCACTATATGCAGATACACCATAAACATTAAACTAAGCTAAAAACATTTTATCATTTTATATTTAAGCAAAATCCATATTTCTGTAAAGAATTTTGACTAAAGCCTGGCTTACAGGATTAGATCATTCTAATATTTGCACAAAGAAACGCCAAACTTTTTATGACTTCATAGAGAAGGGAGGGGAAAATCCAATTTAAAACTGCTTGAAAAGAGCACGTTTCTAGCATTACACAAAGTATTAGTATTTCTAACAGCTAAATGAGCTGGTATCTGTAAATCTAGCACAGAATGGGGTTTTGGCAATTACTATATTGAAAGCTAGAAGTCCCACAGACAGTTTACTAGGGGGAAAAAAAGATAATAAATCCCTGTATATCTACCACAAATCTCCACCCTCCAGTGCCACTAAGTCTCTTGTTTGGAGGTTCACTCAAATCCCACCTGAAGACCCTGTCTTTGGAGGTTGTTTTTCCTTCAGTCCAGAACAAAGGAAGCTGCAAGAGGCAACTGACCCCTCGCTTGACTGTGCTCATCATCCCAAGAGAAGAAAATCCACCCCCCGTTTGCAGATCCACCAAGCAGCAGCCACCCAACAGGCCCACGGAACTGCAGCTACAGCCCACTCCTGAAAACCCTCCCCAGCTTCCCAGCCGGGAGAAGGAAGGAGGAAAGACACAGGGCAAGGAGGAAGGAAAAGAGGAAAGGAGCAGGGGGGGGAGGAAGGAGGACAGACATCATTCCTAAGTGCCACTATATACCTTTTTACTACCCAGGCAGTGCTCTTGGCTCTCTCTACTTTGAGCCACGTCTAGAATATCTGCACGGATATTCAGTGATTTAGAAATTAGAAAGAAATCAAGTGTTTATCCTCAGGCAGGGTTTGGTGTACAGTGTGCTGCTGATTGTACTGCAGCAGGCTTTTGGCAACTGGAGACAATTATGAAGAATCAACACAGATAATTGATTTCATGAAGCTGAAATGGTGATCAAAGTGTTGTGTTTATACCTTTGTTTACAGTCAAGTCTCATACATGGCTCAGTAGAGTTCTGTGACTGGGAAGTGGTTCAGAGCTGCCTGCCTTGTGTGTGACTGGGGTGATCTGGTGCCTGGTTTTACAGCGTTGTCATCCCTGCAAATGCCATCTTCAGTTTGAATGCTCTGTGAAACGTTCCAAGTCTGCTCAGTACCCTGGTTGCTCTGCTGTAACCTTTTAATATTCTTTAGGAACATTAATATCTGTATTTTCTAATTTTAATTCACTGAATATCTGTGCAGATATTCTAGACGTGGCTCAAAGCAAAGAGAGCCAAGAGCACTGCCTGGGCTTTCTTTTCTTGACAAAGAGACGGAGCTGCTCCCAATTCACATGAGAAGTTCTGATCCCACATAAAAATACCGACAGTTTTTAGGTTCGTTGGGTTTTCCTTGCTATAAATCAAGGTTGTAGATTTCCCCTTGCAAAAACTATGTCAAGAGAATGGACAAAAAAAGTTTTCTAGGATTAGTTGGCAGAGAATGAAAATACTGGGAAATTCCACTTCCCTTAAAGTGAAAGCATTCAAACAGAAGAGACTGCATGGCAATGCAAAGAGGTTCAGCATCCTTTTTATAACTGCAGAAAGAGAAGAGGAGGAGCCTGGAGAAGGAGCTGCACACATTATAGACTCCGGTGTGCCTTCTCCTGTCTCCTAGCACAGTGGCTAGGGGCACACACACGATATACATCAGCACTATATATCTGTTAAGGTAAAACTCTGCTGTAAATGCACCAGGGCAGTCACAGCCTTCGACTTCAGGGTTTCAGACATTTTAGCCACTGTGTATTTGCAATTCTTCCCTCATTTAATTGTGAGAAAAAAAAATACCCCACCCTGAATGTATTTGCTCAAGAGACTCTAAATATCCGTACCAACGAGCACATGAATTCTAGCAGGTGAGTTCCTTCCCTTTCCTTCTGGGAATAATATATTCCACTACTGCCAGCAGACGTAGGTAAGTAAGGGAGCAAAACACAAATTCTTTTTATTTCTGCTCCACGCATCACTGAGTATTTTCAACTCATTTTTATGCAGAGGTTTTTGTGTTAAAAAAACCTATTCACTCACATCCTATGCATCACACTGTGCATTTTTAAAAATAATTTAAATTGCACTGGAATGTTTCTGTCTCTAACGACCTAGTGAGTGATGCCAGCCTATTCTTGGGACATCTGTTCTCGCGGGGAGGCCCGCGCAGAGAGATGAAGCATTCAGATCATGCATCATGCCAGGTCATGCGCGAGCATGTTTCAAAGCATCGGGGCATAATTTGCACAAATGAGGATCCTTGGGAGTTCGGTGCCTGATCTAAGAGCAGCTAAATGATTATCAAAACATAACAGCCTGCCTTTAAAGTTCCTGGTGTTTAGAATAACACTGAAATCAGCCTCTGAGCTTGTTTCGGTTCAGAAGGCAGCGCAGGCTCTCAGAGAGGAAATTGTGCCTCGGGGAGATGATGTGCTGGGCTCTTGAGCCCACATGGAATCAAGTCATATTTACACTGAACGCATTCAGACTGCCACATGTGCAAACTCTTGGGCAGCTTTGGACCTCGACAAATTCCCCACCTGTGTTCAATGTCATATTTTAACCTCTTTTGCCAAACTCTAGGTTCTACTCCACAAAACCAGAGAGCTTCCAGGGACATGATCAGACAGCAGAAGAACATGCTGGGAGCTTGATCCAGGGTTGATGGAAGTCAGATGAAACCTTCGCATTTCCTCCAGTGGGTGTGACATTTACAGAGTCCTTTGGGCTGCAGGGGACCTCAGGAAGATTCTGTTCCAGCCTTCTGCTCAAGAGTCAGAGTCAATGCTGAGTTCTGGCCAGGCTGCCCCACCTGGCAGTGGGGTCTTGAAAGCCACCAAAGGCAGAGACCTCACCACCCTTGGGCCAGCATCCAGTTATCCTCACAGTCAAAACCTGATCCCCTAGAACCTCTTCTTCACTTTATGGCTGTCATCTCCCCTCCTCCCTCTGTACATCTGAGCAGAGAGCCTGGCTTCATAATCTTTGAAGTCTTCACAGCTACTGCAAGGCTGCTGTTAGATCCCTCTGAAGCTCCCTCTTCTCCAGGCTCAAAAAAATTCCAATTCCCTCAGCCGCTCCTCGCAGAAGCGCTCGAATTGCCTGGGAACATTGGCATGTACACAGCTTATTGCATTTCTGATTTGCCTTCCTAATAATCTGTTGCTCAGTCAACTTCCTTCTGCAGCCTTGCCCCACAGAGGCGGTGGAGCACACTAGCACTTATTTTTTCTTGACTTTTTTGGGGAAAAAAAAAAAAACAAAACAACAGGTCCCACTGTAGTGATTGCATAAATTACCATGTCTTAATGGAAAAGGCTTCAGAGTTATTTCAAAATGACAGGTTGTGGGCTCTCCAGAAATCTGCACCAATATATTTCTTTACACCCTGAATGAGAGGGGGTCACATGCTTCCCTGATGTAAGCTGTCATAGCACTGTGACTCCTATGGACTATTTCATTATCTTTTACTCCAGTTAAGGATTAGACCAACAGCTTCTCTTAGGAGGCTGGCCAGCATTTCAAATCACAGTCTTGTTATTTTGGCAGCTTATCTCTGTGTACAGAAACCCATTATTGCTGGAATGCATTTGTTTCTTGTTCAGCTTCATTTTAAAGATTTAGCAACCCCCCTCTTTCCACTGCTGTTCCTAGATTGCCAGAAGAACACCCCAGTGGAATAATCAGAAGGGATCACATTGGTAAAGAAAAATCATTGGGCATTTTCTTCTGAGCATTAGCACACAGAAATCCGTACTAGAATACCTAAGGACACAAGTCACCTGCTTACATGCACTAAACAAGAAAATCCCACATTCCTCAAAATCCTTTCTTCAGGTTTCTGGTCTCCTAACTCCCCCCCCCAGTCCTGTCCCCTGGAAACCCAGGCCAAAGACATTGCACAAATGGAAAGGAAGGAGCAGTCAGTGCTGGAGGAGCAGTTATCCAGAGCAGCCTGAACCACAAAGCCAGCTACAGGTGAAGAATGGTTAATAACCTCATTTCCAAATGGTTAAATAACCTAATTTTCACTCATGCTCTAGGTGTATTCCCTGAACTCTTCGTCAGGCAGAAGCCTTGGCCATCATGGCAGAGAAACAAAAATCAAACCCAAAGGAATATCCCAGAGGATATAAGCTTTGTCCTTCTCTCATCACTCACTTTCCTATCTGGGGAAAGGAAGGCAAGTTCTAAATAGCATTTGCAAAAGTTTCACCTCTCTAGTAATTTTATGAGTCTGTCACATTCTTAATATAATAGAATTTCCTTTTTCTCCATACTTCCATGAAGTCTGAGATATCACACCCAGGGCAACCAAACAACAGAATTAAAGAACAGCTGAGCTCAGCTGGTTCAGTTGCACAATCTCTTTCTTTCCCAAGAAATTATTTATTTTTTTCCCTGAGATTTTTTATTTTCAACTCAGAGTTGAAGAAAAGGCACAGAATGGTTTTTAACCCATCTCGCATGGAAAATGAGTAAAAGCCACAGTATGCACAATGTTAATGCTGAATTTTAGGAATATTTGTTTCAGCAGCTGCTATTTAAGAAAAAGGTCCAGAAAAAAATGGTTCCTATTTTAACCTTTGTCTCAAGCTCCCATTCTTCTTTCTTGCCTCTTCTCTCCCACTTCTGTGGTGAAGCTGGTGCCAAATACTTTGGGAAGACCAAGAGCTCTGTGTTCCCCTTCGGAGGACAAACAGGCAGGTCACCAGTGCAGAGATGCTGGGGTGTGTCAGTCACGAGCCCGTGGAGAGGTGGGAGACATTCCTCAGAGGAAGAATGTGGGCTATATAAAGCTGCCCGAGTAGAGAAGAGAGCCTGACACGATCTGGCCTGCTCGATAAACAAAAAAGATGCGATTGAGTCTCCAGTCCTCCTTCTCTTTTGACTTTTATATGCACATCTGTCTGTGTGTATACGGACAGATGACAGAAGAAAGACATCCTTGGAAAATATTAAGCTTGCATAGCTTGAAGGGGGAATTTTTACACAAACTCTGAACCAGGCTGGTCTGGTGCTCAAATGCTTTGACGTGTGCTTGGATCAGGGTAGTTCCACAGTTTAAAACCAGTTCTGCCCATTTCTCTTTCCTTTTACTTTCTCTCTATACAACTGCACGTCTCCCACCTTTGAAGAAGGTGGAAAGGACTGTGCTTATGCAAGGAACCAGCAAGAGAAGTTAACGTGTAGATGCCAGTTACCAGGAACTTCCCAAGCGATGCGATAATTCGGCTGTGCCGATTAGCGAGACAGAAGCAACTGCACAGAGCTTGGACTATGAAAAGAACATAAGGCTGCTCATTTTAAACTGTTTTACCAGAGCCAATACACGGTGCTAGCAAGTAAAATACCCAAGAGGTCTGATGGATAACACTCCTCACTCATATATTCTGTCAGGCTTCTGCCCTTGCACTAATGTACTGATCCACAGAGATAAGAGAGGGCAAAGCTACGAGCTGAAACAGGTTAACTCGACATCCTGCTTTATGATGTAACATAATTCAACGTAAAGTTCACCCTTAAAAAAAAATTAATTTTGTCAGTCCTGTTGCTGTTAATACCATTAGTTCAGTCACACAGCAGGGAAGCCTTCCCCTGCCCACTCTCAAATAGCTTAGCAAAAAAGTCTGTGAAACACCTGAAAAATAATGCACATATTCACCAGAAGTAAAACAAGCCCCTATCTACATGAAACACAACAAGCCTCAGAAGCTTTTCCCGTGCTATGCAAAGTCCCTTTAATTGCTCCATAGGATCCGCAGCCGAAGGAATTCATAAATTGACATCTTACCTCTGCAGTTTGCAAGGAAAACCCACAAATTGTGTGCTAAGCATTGACTTTGGGGATAAAATACCAGTTCAGCCACAAATGATTTAAGAGAAACTGAAGAGAATACATCAGAAAATGACTAAACATGCTGTTTCACATCAAAAATCTGTTCAAAATTCATTATGCAGGTTGGGGCTGAGCCAATGAGTGTAACTTCCCACAGCTCTCTGCCATCCTTGGCACACAAGACCAAACCTAACTCACATGTGTCTTAGTGAGATTTCTTAATTTTACAGCGGTGCCTGATCAATAGAATACCCAATTCACCCCTCATTTCAAATATTGCTTAAAATTTTTACAGAAAACCACCAACATGAGCTAAACCATCTGGTTTCAGCAGCTGGACACTTCCACATCCGAGCTGGTGGGATTTGTTGTTTCCTGTGTGTGCATTTTCCCAGTGAGCAGCGTAGAGAGAGAACAGTGAGCACAGAGAGAACAGGACAGAATATTTTTCTATCCACAAGGAAATTTAAGGTTTCAACTATTTTCAAATCCCACCGGCTTCACCACACTCTTCATCAACCCCAAAACAGCAGAAGCAAAGGTTGAAGAGGTTAAAAGAAGCCGGCCGGTGGGAGCTGCACTAACCAGGGCTCACCCCCACCCCGAGCGAAGGATGCTCAGCCCCAGGCTCATGTTCGCTCCTGCTCCATGAGATGTTTCATTTCATTCTCGTCAGGCTCTACAGGCTTCCCGAGCTCCGGCTAATTATACAAGATTTATCTGCACGAAAACACGAGGATTAGGCAGGCAGGAAAGCAGCTAAAATTTATTTGGAGGTTTTGTTTAATAAAAAGGTATAAAAAAACCCTGGGATTTGCACAGAAACAAATCATTTCTGAAATGTGTATCTGAAGGCAAGCAGGAGGAGGAGATTTGCATTCAGTTTTCTTTTTTCTCCCAACCTTTCATACTGCTGCCGGGGGGGGGGGAAAAAAAGAAAGAAATAAAAGGGATATGAACCTGTGATGCAGCAAGGAGTTGATACTCCCGGTAGACAGGAGGCTGCTCCTCCCTATTACTCCCAAGAGCCACATGTCCCTCACAGAGTTAAAATGAATTCTTTCACCAATCTGTATTGTACACCAGATGTTTGGTTCATGAGGAGGTCAGTCCCCACAGAGCAAGATCAAAACCCTGTTATTCAAACCTTGAGATGGTAGAAAAAAAACCCAAGGAAGCTCATGTTATATTGCAGCCAGCATCAAAGCTCTCCCCAGTTCCACCAGGAGCAGGATCAGTATGAGGCAGGATGGAGACACACAGATGACACCAGATGGACACGTAAAGGTCAGCACAGTTCCCACTGTGTGAGCTGACAAACTAAACCTTTTTATGTGGGCAGGAACGGACCTGAAACCTCCGGCTTTACACAACACTTCTGTGCAAAGGTCCATTTGGTTTTAGCACCTACAAGGAGCTGCGTGAGCAGCTCTTTCACTCATACTGGACAGGACCACGACTCTCCCACTTACTGCAGTGAGAGAACAATCACTGCAGAGGTGACAACACCACCAGACTTTATTTTATTTATAATTTTCAACACCTTGTGTGAGAAATTTCTGCTATCAATGTTTCCAAAACATAACTTTTAAACCTGACTTTTTATTTTATTCCCCTTAAGTTCAAAGACAGCTTTTAGTCTTATTTGTTAGACAAGTACATTCTGCAGGTTAAATGTGCACGCCAGGATTTAATTCCCCACCAGCTTTTCCATCCTGTTTACATGGGATCCCCTGAAGAGATAACACCCTGGGTGTCCCCTCCCTGGCACCGCAGGAAGACGCGCAGGGACTCCCGCACGCACCGGAGCCCCAGAAAAGTGACAGGACCCTTTGCTCAGCACACACTCAACACCTCAGGCAGCACCTTCTTGAGAAGCTCTGCCACAGGATGACGCATAAGAAATAAAATAGATGAATAATGGAACGAATACCACTAAAAATTTCCACAGTTCCCCCTCTTTTCTTCACTGCCACTTAACATTTCCATGAACTGAAGCTGGAAAAATTACAAGTAGCTGTACTGGCAACAGGGCAGTTTGATATTGATTTTCTAGGCAGCTGTTTTCTAAAAAGTATATTTATGGTATTATAATTCTCTTACAAATCCATTTGTGGCAGAAAGGCCCAGTAGCCCTTCTCCATTTAGACTGCAAGCTCTGAGAAGCAAGGACCATCTGAGTGTTTACTCCGTGTGGTGCTTACAAGGGGGAACAGAATACAAATAGATTAATAAAAAAAGTAAAAATTATTTTTGTACAGATAACATTAAAAAAATAACTTTTGTAGAGACAACCTTAAAAATGATGGTAAAAGTAACTTTTTTCTACAGATAACCTCAAAAAGAAGGTGGACCAGCTGGGCCCATCTCCCCCTGGGAGAAGCCGACGCTGCGCTCCAGATGCCAGGTGGGGAACATTTCCTTGGGCAGTGTTCTTGGTTGCAAAAGCCAACATCAAAGTTGCACAAAAGTTTAAAGACAACCCAAGATATTTCAAGTGTCATCTCTGGAGCAGGAACACAAGCTCCTTCAGCAACATCCATCCTGCAGGACAAAAACCTCAGGCAGCACTTTGAGCTTTCAGGTCAGCGACATCCTTCAGAATTTTTGTCCAAGTGGTACGTGCCTGAAGGTGAAGTGAAAAGTGTTGTCAAAAGACATTTCCCAAATTAATTCAATTTTTTCAAAAAGCCACCTTTCATCTCCGCAGCAGCTCCAGCACGGCCCATCCTGCTTCTCACACGATAGAGGCCTCACCCAATTACGTGGCCAAATCACACTCTTGCTGGTAGATTCTCACCTCATGCCACAAGTTTTTGAAGAGATTGTAGAGGAAAATGCTGCTTTCTATTGCTCTTTCCATTTTTGCTGCCAAGATGGAAATACCAGCAGTAGAGAAGGTGAGATGAAGATGGAGGGAGCAGCAAAAGCTCCCTCAGGAGCACGGCCACAGTGCTACATGCCAGCAGTGTGACCAACAGGAAGACAAGCAAAGAACAGATCAGTCTCTATCAGCTGGTGGGCAGCAGAGACCACACTGGGTGCTGCTCTGTGCGGGGCTGAGCTGTGCAGGGTGGCACCAGCACGGCCAAGGGGCACCAGCCAGAGTCACTCCACTACTGTAGCCATGGGGCACAGAGACCCGAGAGGTGCAGAACCATGTGCAGATGACATGATAAAGGTGATGCTTGGGGGGTTTCACACATGCTGCTCAGCACGGACACGCAAGCAGGCAGCTGATGTCCCATTCACTCCAGATTTCACCAGCACGGGGAGAGGAGAGGTGGGTGAGATTTCTCCCAGCCTGGGCATCATCTGACATTCTCCAGAGAAGCTCAGAGCGGTTTTGTAACTTGAGTGAACTGAGAGAGATGATTATTTTGGGGTCAGAAATTGTGTGTTGTAAATAATAAAATAGAAAGCCAAAGAACAGACCAAGCTGAAGCTCAGTGGTGTGATGAGGATTTGAGCAGATACAGCTGCACAGTTGGAATGTTAAAATTTTCAGTGCTGTTCTGGCATTTCTCAGCTCCTGGTAAAAATAGCACCACTGGTGTGGTTACCAGGGATGGCAAAAACCTGTGAGAAAGTTCCAGTGTTGAACAGGTGTTAAAAATAAAACAGCCCGCTGGGAGAGCGGATTGACAAGCCGCAGGGAGAGGAACGAGGTTTGCACATGAGAGAACAGAGACAAAACACCATGAACAGCACGGGGCGAGCTGGACTGGAGCAGCATGTTCTGCACTCAGGGTAACTGAGGAGGCAGCAGCTGCTGCGAGGCATCCAGCCCCACACCGTGGCACCGTGGCCCTGGCAGCACCACGACAGCGCGCAGCTCGCTCTGGCACAGCTAACGACTATTAGATGATTCAACACAAGCTTTTGGCTTTGGGTTAACAATCAGAGGGCCAACGTACATTTTTGACCTCACACCTATCAGGAAAGCACAACATAAAAACTTTCCTGCCCTGATTCTGCGAGCGCATCCCAGCCCTGAAACAAACGCTGTTCACACCGCATCCTAGAGCCATTGGATGGTTTGGGTTGGAAGGGACCTTAAAGCTCATCTCGTTCCAACCCCCTGCCATGGGCAAGGACACCTCCCACTAGACATTGCTCAGAGCCCCGTCCAACCTGCCCTTCACCCAGTGATGGAGCATCCACAACAGTCAAGGGACATGCACCTAGAGACCACCTCAAGCTATACAGCCAGAGATACACGTATGCACATTTTTGACTGGGAAGGTACAAAGTAATAAAGCAACTCAATCTCTACCTTAGTGTCTATGTGACAGCAGCTGATGTCATGTGGGTCAAGTCCTTTAATTGAAGAATGTTGAAGTTACCAAATTGTTTGCTGGCATGGACAGTTAAGATAATTCAGTGAGAAAAATCACCCTGCTGAACCAAAAAAATAAGGGCCAAATGCCCCAAGTGTGACTCTTGATTTTGGCATCAACAAAAGGAAAATAAATAAGGGTAGAAAATGGTGGTTTATGAGACTCATTACAGAGAATTAGTACATAAAAGTCCTGAAGTATGCAAAGGATCCTGCTGAACTGGAGTCATCACGGGGATCACAGTGAGTTCAGCTCACTTTCAGAGATCCAATCAAGAGCACTCTTCCCCTGCTGCTCACAGCTTGATCCC
This sequence comes from Megaceryle maxima, assembly GCA_024605025.1. NCBI lineage: Eukaryota > Metazoa > Chordata > Aves > Coraciiformes > Cerylidae > Megaceryle > Megaceryle maxima. Next base: position 168,201 of record JANHGN010024985.1, on the reverse strand, counting down.
CCAAATCGCATGAAAGCACGCAACACACTATCAGCTGTAGCCTCTAGTGCTCTAAAAATGGACCTTTCTACACCGATGCTGGTTGTTTAACTCCAGTGTCATCTGAAAGCAACCAGGCAGCTACCTCAGGATCCAAATCATCACCTTTCCTAAGCAGATAAAACAAGGAAAGCAGAGCTACATAGACACAGCCAGCTTCTCCAGGGAAAGCAGATCTACACAGACAGCTGCCCCAGGAGGCTTTTGGTGGCTCTAAAACAAAAGGAAGACCATCAGAAAGCTCACACACTATATTCAATGCACAGCAAGTAGCTAATAGACCACCTGAAGTATGAACACTGTTGGGAGTGAAGCTCAAAGGACAAAACAATTGGTCAGAAGCCATACTGATAATATATCCCAGAATAAACACGCTGAAGCAAACATTTTCCAGAAATACAAAGTAACAGCTGAAAACTGTGAAGCTGTGACTTTGCATTTTTTGAGGCTTGTGAGGCTGATGACATCACATCAGTAAGTCTCACACAGAACATATAAGTAATTTCTAATGCAAGGCATGCTACAGGTCACAGGAAGAGTCAAAGTGATGAGCGGTGATGCCATTGCCACCACCACCCAGATCAAACATCGCCTTGTGGCTGGATCCTTCCAGAAAGCAGCTTTGAGTTGAAAGCCAGAAGACAGGTGAGAGCTCAAGCCCTCAGCTACATCAGCTACACACCTTCCCCAGTCTGAGTTCCAGTACAGAAATCACTATTTGGAGCCTCTGTCTCAGGCATTTGGGCCATACCAGACTTTCTACAAGTGGCTTCTTTGCTAATCAGCCGGAGTCACTCCTGCTGCGCCTCACACTCCATACTTCTTTCAACCTACGATGAGCCTACTCCAGAGCCACCGTCACTGCAGCGTGATTCAATTGGCCCTCTCCCTCCACACACCCCGATTCTCTCCTCTGCTAATTCCCTACCCTGGAACAGCAGATGCCTTCCTATCAAAACTTTCAGCACAGAGTGCTGACATTTGGAGATAAACAGAGACGCACTAGGCAGGGAGCTAATTCTCATCTCATCCTGCTCAGAATTTCTATTACAATTTGCTTTTAAGATGTCTATCCACAGCACTAGTACAGAGATACGCCAGACACAGGCCCTGCTAATAAAAAGACAACATCACACTTTGCATGTCAGACAACGGCACAGAAAGGCTCAGGAATTTCACAGCACGTGTAAAATCCTATTAGCGGCACCACCATTTGAAGACCCAATTTGAAGCTGCAGCAAAAGCTCATTCTCCGAGCTGATTATGGCATTATAGAATACGCTTATCCCTCTGGGTCTGAAGATTTTATTTATTTAAGCTCTCTGACCCCAGAGGCCAAAATGCAGCAAACTTTGCGGCAGGTGTAATAATTAGACACGCGAGAGCAAGCGCCCCACACGCGCTCGCCGCGCAGCCTCCTCCACCCCACGCTCGCTTTCTGCACGCGAGCACACGCATTTAAGCCCACCATCATCTCAGGCACACAGGCAGCCCCCGGGGCCAGGGAAATGGAGTAGCTACAGCAGATAACAATACGGTGCATTGCTCACTGCTAAGGTTCAATTCACACTGGGAACAGAAAAAAAAAGCACCAGGCTGGCTGCTCACAAACCGTCGCTTTGGTAGCGGACAAGCGTAGCTCCAGTCTGAGTGCAGACCAAAGCCTCTCCCAAACTTAGAGAGCTCGTTAGGCTAATGTGTCTGAGAGCCCACCACATCTCCCATCTCCATCAGCCCAAAGCTCTCAGACGCAGGAGCAATCAGTATTTACGGGCATTGCGGGTTGTTTTCCTCCCACTGTTTGATTTCCACCAGAGCATTCACATCATTTCTCAGGTGCCATAAAACACACCTCTACCCTACACCCTGGGTTTTGTAGCAAACACGGTATATCAGATCTGTAGAAACTGGTATTTTAGTCCAACTCACCAATTTTCAATGAATCGCCGCCCTCCTATGAACATCACCATTCTGTTTTGGCACAGGACTGGAGCAATGGTCACGTAGACAGCAGCCACCCACACATACCTGAAACTCTAATCAGCTCAACTCCTGTCCACACTAAGTTCATACTAGCAAAAAAAATAATCAAGTAATGGAACATTCCTTAATAGCAGCCACCACACTATTTCCTGTATCAGCGGCAGAATCGGGTGCTGCATGAAGAGTAAAATCCTGGTGCCTGCAGGTTGTGCACAGTCTTTGCAGGGCTCCTGACTGGTCAGGTTTGAGGGGGAGAGGAGGTAAATTCAAGCAGAACATTGCTGTAGAACAGAAATACCAAAAGATTTTGCACCTCTTTATCTTAAAGCACAAGCACTTGGGGTGTAGCCACTGATTTCATCTCCTGCACACCCACAGAATTTTTCCAGGATAAGCCCTTTTCCAGTCCTCAACAACTGAGGGACCTCTCCATAACTTTTTCAGTTCTTCCATGAGTAAAATTTCAACACAACCACTTCCCACACCCTCTAAGGTCTCTGCGTCTCCCATTTAAGCACCTTACAAAGCTTTAACTATCAGACTAATCACACTAAAGCCAAATTCACCCCTATCTAACCACGATTTTCATGTAGGCTAAGAGGAAGCCATACTGTTAAGTTGGGACCCTGGCGAACGGATGAACACATTTACCTACAAGGGGGCAATTAGAACATTCTCCTTCCACTTTAATACAACTTGTGAAACAAACATGAGTTTTGCTGCTGATGACAAACTTCTTGATAAATAAACACGGTTCAGAGATTTCCAGGTGCAGTTTCATACATCACCACTTCAGAGTGCTCCATTGAGCATCCCTGATCATCCACCCCATCACCCACCCCCCATTTGGCAGCCCCCTCGGGCAGCACTAGCCCTGATGATGGGTTGGGGGTACCTGGCACCCTTGGCTTTGTCTACACACACCTGCTAAAGGTGAAAAGCTCCGTACTGTCGTGTTGTATCCAGCAGTTTCTGCACCTGTTGGCAGAAGGCTTTGCTTTTTGGAGCATGTCTTTATCCCCAGCGTGTTCTAATTTCCCAGGTGAGGATTTATGCTCAGGTAACCTCAGAATCAAGTGAAAACTGAACAGGGCTTTAATGAGTGAGTGGTGCCTGGATGTTGGCCTCAGGTACATAAATGCCTTTCCAGGTGTTGCCATCTGCCAGGAGATTCAGCTCTGATTCACTCAGTATCCTCATTTCCATCCATGCCAGCTGAACCTGGGCTCCTCAGAGCCTGTCACCTCTGCTTTACATGGGGCTCCTCACAGACTGCTTATGTCTGAGGTGCTCTACTGCCCAAGAGCAGAGAGCTAGCTACCCTTGAGAGGACACATCCAAACCCAGCCAGGAGGAAGAGTGCATGAAAGGAAAGGAGAAAAACTGGACTTTGGTGTCTAAAGAGGTGACCCAGGCAGAGCCAAGCACCTGGACACGTCACAGAATGTTAGGCATTGGAAGGGACCTTGAGAGATCATCTAGTCCAGCTCTTAAAAGAAAAATCTCATCCACATCTTATAGTTTATCCCACTACTTCTAGCTAAATCCATTTCAAAATGATGTTCTCTTCTTGGCACTTGTACCCTACACACACTAGTGGCTGATTATCATAGCCTCTCTCAGTCGCTGTTTATCCAATTGAAACATTTTGTTCTTTTCATCTTTCCTTCTGAGTTCTTCAAGATCCTTAATCACTTTTGTTGTAGTCCCTGGCTTTGCTGTAGCACAGCTTGCTGGCATTTTGGTACTCTTGATAACAACACTTGTAAGTTAATAGAGTCATGCCAGGAATGAATCCGCCCAAATTTACAAAAGCATTTTTAAGATGCCAAAAAACTTGTGATTCCTCTTCAAATGACACTGGTAAGACTGCACCTAGGTTTCTGCAGTCCTTCAAACTCGGGTTTCTTTGCCCCCACCTGTCACCTGGATTCCTGATGGAGTTGCTGCTTTCCAGGTCTCAGCTCCTGCGACAGAAACCACACCTCAGAAAGATCAGACCAGCAAGAAAACTTTTTTCTCTTCTCAGGCAAAGACTCTGCATGAGCTTATTTTCTACATAAAGAATGTAACACCTGAATAGAGTCTCATTTTATATCCCTTCAACTTCTTAACCTTTCCAGTGATCCCTTTGTAAAGTTATTTTACCCTCACATGATTTCCAAAGCTGTTCAACATCTCTGTGCTCCACGCATAGGGAAAAGTGCCCTTATGGGCAAGCATCAGCATGCCACCTGAAGCACAGCTTGGTTCATGCACCTGCACACTGCTTACTTAAAGCCCCAAACAAACAACCCATAAAGCCCAAACACAATAAGCTTGAGGGGTGGAGAAAAGTCTTAGCTGCAAACACAATTGTGCCTCACGGTCCCCATTTAGATTCCAGACAGAACGTGGTTTTTGCAGCAGCACATTGGCTCATGCGAGCACAGCGCCAGCTGCTCAGGGCTGCCCATTTCTCCTGCCTGTCAGGGTGTTTCAGGTTTGTTTTATAGTTTCCTCTGGCTCTGTAAAATACTCTGACACGCTGCTGCAGACCTCTGGCTTGCTTTCGATTCCATTTTTTTCTGACTAAGTGAGATGCCACTTTGAAAGGCATTGAGGCATCGCTGCTAAATTACACCCTCCGTTAGTGCAGACAAGCATGTAGTGAATTTACTCCTACTTACCAGTTCAACATTTAATTCAGTTCAGACTTGGGAGAGCACCGGCCACAAACCCCCTGTGCTGGGCTCGACAGGCAGACCAGGGAGATGACCTCACACACATTCACCTCTGTTCGCTCAGCAGGCAGCTCTGTTCTCATCTTTCCTTTCATGACTTTGTTCCATTTTTAAGAATATAACACTATATTTTCTTCCTGCAAAAATGAATTCGCCTCTCATTTTGTAGCTTTTTTTTTACTTTATGATGTATTTTAAGCAACTGTAGCTGAGACTGTTTTGGTTGAAGAGAAATTAATCTGCATTTCTAAAGTTTTATAATTGCTGATTATTGATAGTTGACTGCTGCTTATTAACTATTTCTGTTGTGCAGCAATTGCTATTTTCATGTTAAACAAAGCAAGACTTTATGCAGCAAAGCAGACATTCAGCAGACCAAGTTAAAGAAAGACAAATAAATTAACACAACATAATTGGATTCAAGTCCAGCTGACCTTAAAATAGAGAAAGGAAACCTTAAAATAGGAGGAAACCAATAATGCTTCACAAGACAGCCCTGGTCCTAACCCCATTGCACCATTATTTATTGGAGCTGTCCCTGTCTTTTGAGAAGGTTTCTATGATGAAGGTTTAGATGAAGTAACTGTGTTGATTAATCAATTTTTGGGGGTTTAGTGCTCTTTTACACTCAGTCTCAGCAATCCTGGTAACACAGAGACAGGTCTGTTGATGCTGACATCACGCCAGCCCTGCAGAGCTTGCTGGCAGGAACAGCATCATCTCCTGATGGAGGGGGACCACATCTCAGCATCTCCTACTGGGTGGGGACCAGCCACCCCTATGGCAGAGCCACACCCCAGGGCAGCGCTGGGTGCAGGAGTTCTGGCCTCATTTGCTTTATGGGTGACTGAGAAATGGAAGCTTCTGAACCCAACTCTTCAGCCCCTCGGGGGTCAAGTGGTGCCCACTGCACCATGTTTTGGAGATCATCCCTCCCTGACCCCAGGAAACCTGTGCAGATTTTTCCTGAGCCTGCAAAGGACTGTTTCACCATTTGCTCAGCTGAAACTCCACAATGATTTTTTTTTTTTAAACTTCTTAGCAAAAAAAAAGTAGAAGTAGATGGTGCTATGAAAAGAAGAAATACAGCTGTGAGATGGCCAGCTTCAGATGACATCAGGAATGGGGGCAAAGGAACAGGGTAGAAAATGTATTTTCATGTAGTACAGATATTGTTCTTCAGAGACAAATGATACCAGCAAACACAAGCTCCCTGCCAAGATATAAATATCATGCTGCTGATACAAGCCTGCTTTTGCTGGTAGCTGGTTCAGCGATTTGGAAACGACGCCAGAGGAGGGTGCAGAATTACAGATGTTGCCTTCGATGTCACCCACTGCAAAGGTGCTGAGGGGCCTATTTATTTTCCAGGAATAGCAATGTCATTACAAAAAAAAATTCCATGATGACATTGAGCAGATCAAGCTGTACCAGCTTGTTTCTTTTAGAGGTAGTAGCAGACTCCACTTGGAGACACATTAAATTGCAGACATTTTTCACACCAAAAGAAGCTCCGGTAAAGTGACCAACATACTCTGCTAATGCTGCTTTATCTTTTCATTTCAGAAATCTTTTGCTACCTGTCTTCATGCTGACCAGCAAGGGTGACCATTTTTGAAACCCTGTGCTGAAAGACCTTTCCACATGAAGGATATTTAAGAATTCCCAGCAGGAAGGAATTTGCATGCAGGCCAGTATATTATTAATCACATAAACCAGACAGGCCAAACACAAAGCGAAAAGGAAATACTTAGAGGAGCTATTCTCTGCCAGTCTGAGCTAAAAGGATAGTTGGCAACTGAGACACAGACTTTACTGGAAGAACAGCTTCTGGTAGTGCTAATCCAGTCTTAGATATTTAAATGCTTTGATTTTTCACAGCCATCAAAAACCTCAGTGGACAAAAGATGTGTAAGAGGATCCATTAGGCAGAAAAACAAGGGAACCTTAGAAAGACCATTTCGCTTATCCCCAGCAAAACAGAGGGACACGTGCCTGTCAGTGATGGTCCCATGCATGGAATTCGATGCTCTGTGCCTGTCCCTGCGACCCCCGCCCCGTGCAGCTGTAACTGCATCACCTTATGCAAGTCACTAGTCCACAAAACACACCTCAGCACCCTGAAATGAAAGCATGTGCAAGGCTGAAGGGGAACGATTCAAACCCTTTGAATAAATTTGCAGAAGAACTTTTCAGGGCAGATGGCAAAAAGCACATCTGACTCCCCCAGCTGCCGGCCAGGGCCAGCCCAGCCTCTGCTTGCTCTGAGCGGACACGGACTGCGAGGGGAGGGAGAAGGCTTGGAGGGGATTTCCTCGTCCTTTACAAGAAATGGTTACAAATACCTTCAGGAAAATTAGACCCCTGAGTCTCTCTGTATGCTGTACACACACACGCACCCATGGAAAGACAAGAGGTGAGCAAAGCACAGTCTCCTCCTCTTGCTGCCAGAATCAAGCTGAGGTCAGTCCTCTCCCCACCTTGGTATCAAGACCTTGGGATGAGAACACACACTCACACACAGAAAGGCTGTGCTGAATACTCACAACAGCAACAAAAACTGTCTTGTGTTAGAAATCAGGTCAGAAAACCAGAGCAGTCAGGGCCTTCAAGAGAGTCACTAAGTACTAAAACATGCTGAGAGCAAAGCAGCTGTGAATCACCTGACAGTCACCATCTGCTCCAGGATCCAGCCAGGTGCACTTCACATGGAAACAGCATTGCCAAAGATAACAAGTTCATGATCCATAGCCCTCTTCATATCCCTTGTTTTATACTCAAACCCAGCCCCTTTCAGTCATTCCAGCACACAAGCACATGAAGGACACAGAGGATGTCCTCAGGACCACGCTTCAGTCCAGGCTGGAGAAAACACATGCACAAGGGGGACAGAGATCCATTCAACTGGAAATAAAAGGGGGTTTGATGCTCCAAAAACATACTGAAATCAAGTACAGCAAGACCTGTCCTCCAGCCCGTGCAGACCTTGTGCACCATTTCCTTCCCAAGGCTTTCAGAACTTCATCCAGTGACCTCTTTCTTCCCTGGCACTGGTCTGAGCCACCACCAGGCAAAGGCAGCAGCAAGAAGCAGCTTAACTCCCCACAAAGGCCACACTCCTCCAGGACACAGCGAAGCCCCTCTCCTCCCAGACCCACCTCTGGAACCACGGGGAAGCCGCCTGCAAGTGATGCACTTGCTGCTCCATTACTGAGAAGTTCCGCACGTTGTCACCGAGCACCCCTCGCTCCGTCCCACCGCAACCGCTCCCGACTCGCTGGCTAACTGGCATGTGATGAGATGATTGCAGATCTGCTCAGAGATGTATTATAAATTTTAATTTGCTCTGTTTATTTAATGAAACTCATTGAGACTAATCCTCATTTTCTAGCAAGTGTAAAAGAAGTTCCATTTAATTAAAATTAATGACCTTCACACCCACAGAAGATTTTCAGGCTCAGAGGATTAGAATTAACACTTTGTGCCAGATGCTCGTACAAAAGCAATGCTCAATTAGATGAGGAAAATTCTCTGAAAAAGACCATCATTTCTGTGGATAGTGTAAAGTTTTGCTTGAAGGGGAAAATATAGTCAGTGGAAGGAAAAAAGTTACCTAGTACTGGCTACTGTCTGCAATCATAAATGTGTTTGTAGTTTAATTGCTTCCAGTAAATTTACCAAAAGAAGATTCCCTGCTTCTTTTTAATTTTCATTTTTGAGAATTAATGTCACAAAGAAAGAGGAATAAAATAGATATCATTAAAGAGAGCCTTCTTAATACGTGGGATTTCAGACATGGCAGATTTTAGAAACTAATGGGAAAATTAAATTATGTTAAAGATTCCAACATAAAACACGAAGACTAAGCAAACGGGGAACCACATTTGGCTGCACAGCACTATTATCATCCCCCTCACAAAAAGCCCATAGTGAATATGGTTATCTATATGTATAATTCATCAGAGAAATGCCAGTGAAGTCCCTTTACATTGAACTGCTGAAATTACTTTCAAAGTTAATGGGTAGAGAGTTAAAGAAAACTGCTCACATGCAAGGGAAAGGGCCCTGAACCTGCCAGGACCCCCAGAGCTCATCTCAATCCCACCCTCACATAAACATTACAGTGCAAAAATTAACTCCATTGACTCCAGAAAATCACCTTGTTTCACTGCAAACATAGGAAGGTGTATTTCTAGTTGTAAACAAGTCCTCCTGTGCTGCTTTGTTGTGTTTCTGCGGTTTACAGCTGCGTGTTTTTAATAAAATAACATGTTTCTGCTTTAGGTAGATGTCTGTATTTTAAGCTAACTGTGCATCGCAGTCAAGTGACAAAATCCTGTAGTTAAACTACCGTGGCAGAGCAGAACATGACAAATTGTTGTGTGGGAGTCGAACGTTCTTAATTTTCCAATTAGTGCTTTAAAAAATAACCAAAAAACCAAAGAAGCTTGTAACAAAGCCTGGCGAATGCAACAACCATCTTAACACCACACAACCAAAAGCTGAACTCTCTCCCAACTTGCTTTTTTTAACCACTATTCTTTCCAGGGGCCTTCCTTCAGCCCCTTCTCTTCATCTCAGATATCAGGGATTTGTTAAGTATGAGCCTTCACAGGCTAAAAGCCAGCAGCTTTTCATAGGGATGTGCTTTTCAAACAGGAAAAAAAGAAAAATATAACCCAAACCTCCTTTATTTCCACATTCATCATGTTCCCAAATCCCCATTTCTTTTGGTCTTGACATTTTCTCTCTTAATCACTGTTGAAGGAGGTCATTATTTTTTTTTCCCTCATGGTCCAGCCAATCATCTTCACAGCTTGATGAGTTTTCCCATGTTGCAAGTAGTTTACATATTTTTTGCATTTATTTTTAAAAACCATAATTTTCAAAATTTTCTCCTGAAGCAACATCTCTGTTTGCATATATTTTAATTTCTTCCCTGAAGTTTACTTGTTAGTGGCTTCTCCTCCTCCACACTTCACTGATAGTGTTTGAAGCATAAATGAAGAAATGCATTTTACTCAGTGCTGCCTTTTTGATTTAAGAATTAAACCTGGGTGAATCCTGTGCCCGCCTCCCCTCAGCCTGCCTTTAATCCATCCCAGTAGCACCACTGACACCCTACAGGCAGCTGGGTTTTCAGTAATTCTTTGTGGTAACACCACAGGCAGTACAAGGTATACTCCCAATACTCCAGTGTAACCACGTTTTCCTGCAAAGGAAACGCTGAGAGGGTTTTATAAGTTTTATAATGAGGGACATGAAAATCCAATCTACCTCCATCCCCAGTGCTGCCCATCCCCTGTGCTCCTTGCTGGTGTGCTGGGCAGGCACTGGCTGCGGCCCCCAGCTCAGAGCCCTCATCTCCCAGCACCTCACTGCCGGGTCAGGCTCAGGGCAAGAATTCCTGTTTGACAAGGAAAAGCAGTGTCCACGCACAAACCCAAACCTCAGCAGCCACTGGGCTTCCTGGAGGGACATGGGGTTTGACTCTGCCCAGTGTGCCCTGGAAGGCACCTCATGCAGTAGCTAAATCAAAGCTTGCAAATAGCTCCTCATCCACATATCTAGCCCAAAAAAAGCTCTGTGCAATTTTCTACATCCATTAGCTTTTATTATCATAAGGCTCTATTCCAAAATGGCTAATAGAGCCAACACATCAATAGCCGCTATAAAAATATATCTGAGTCACAGACCCTGCACAAGGGCTACAGGAACAGCAGCAGATGTAAACACGTGATCTCCCAAAATCCATTCACAGCCCCCTGTATGAGGGCACCAAGAGCCATCGCTCAGATGCCAGATATTCAGCACCCACACTTCAGCTTCTTGTAGCGACCTCATGACTTGCCTGCAACACCAGGTGGGTGGTGTGAGAAAGCAGTGTGAATGTCAAGCTGAGCAACAGTCTCTGCAGAACCTCCCTGCCAAGCGTGCGGAGCAGCCCCGCACGCTGCTGGCCTGAGCGTGATCACACTCGATGGAACTGAGCCTCGGCTCTGTGCTCAGCACTCTGCTGCTGCCCCAGCCTTTCCCAGCTGGGGATGGGCTTATTCCCACTGAGCCACTGCCCTGTGCAGGTCCAAAGCTTACAAAACACAAAGCCAGAGATTCAGAAGAGGTTTCCAAAGGGGCAGTTACAGTTCCCCTTGAAAAGGTCAAGCAGAAAAAAGCAGACCCCAGCCACATCGCAGCGCTCAGTGCTTGGGCAAGTGCAGAGCCAGAGACATCAGCAGGGGGTTCTCCGGTGGATTTACTGAGTGGCAGCAAACACAACACAGAGCACCCAGGGCTGGGCTACAGCTGCCTAACACTAGTGCAGATCTATTCCCATGATGATGGGTAATGAACTTCAGTAGCAATTAGGACTGGGCTGACCCCTAAAGGTTACAGCAGATCCTTAAAACTACCCAGATACACGGAGGCTACATGGCACTTGATTTATGAAACACTGGCCTGCGGTCCCCTTTCAGCAATTACTCAAGTAAATTCTCCCAGAAACCCATTTGCATCCTTACCAAGGCCTCCACATCACTGCATCTTGTGACTGGGGTGGAATCAGATACACTTTTTTTAACTGTTTCCAAAGAAGAGCAGCAGGGAAGTGTGGGAGGGAGCACAGGGGCAAGCACAGAATCAAAAAGTTCACCTCTGTCCATGGAGAGCTCCAACTTGGGATGTGATGCAGATAGAACGTGGGATAAGTAAACATTATTTAGGGAGACACCTAATTTGGGTTTTTGAAGACTACTGTCCTGCCTAACTGCCTGAGCTTCCCCAGATCTCAATACAGACAGGCACTGGCACAGCTCCACCAGCACCAGGAGCCGAGCCACAGGATGCCAAAGTGCCCCTGAAACACTGCCCCTTGAACTCTGCATTTCCATTCCTCCTTCCACCGCAGGGGTACAACCTGCTCGCCTTCCCCTGCCCTTAGGGGGCAGATCACGTCCCCCACCTGCACTCAGAGCCCCTGTGCCAGGGGACCCTGCAGAGCTGCTGAACGCCCAGCTGATGGGAAACCAAGGCACAAAATGTGAAGTCACCTGTCTGAGGCCATCCCACAGAGCCAGGTGTAACACAGCAACATCTGAAAAAGGCATTATCTCAAAGGTCTGTAGCATTCTTCCCAATAAAGAAATGTCCAACTAAATTAATGGGCTTGGATTCATTTGAATCTAGTTTTATTTCCTTAAGGAAAAATAACCAAACTGCAGCTTTAGTTCATTTCAAATTAATAAAATGCTATTCCTAATATGACTTAATCTGTCAAATATCTAAAGTCATAATCTTTTTCTTTGTAAACTGATCATTTTAGAGGGACATCTCTAATGCTCAAAATATTATCCATCTAGTTCTCAAACCAATTTTTTACTTAGTCAGTTACTTGTAACCAACAGCCCAAAGCATTAATCACCAGGTTGAATAATTTAGGAGGATCTTTAGCACCTGGGATGGCACAGATCCCTCAGCCCCAAATTCAAGGAAAAATTCTTGAGGCTCTTCATCAAAATACATCCCAGTTACCCATCACCACTAATCACTTTTCAATGCATTTAAGATATCACTCATGAATCACAGTCTCATCGGCTCCCTTCCAGAGCTTTATGAGCTACCAGGGGCTCTCAGGAACATCTTCAGGGAGCAGCAAGATGCAACATCTTCCCCAGAAAGCTCCTTAATGGATCTGGGAAACAAGAGTCTTACAAAAACACGCTCCTAAATGGATCTAAAAATAATTTTGTTCTGGTACCTAAACAACTTTTCAAAATAGAAATATAAATGTTTAAAAGGAACACACCTCAAACAACAGAGCTTTCCTCAGTCCAAGATCTCGTGTTATCTCCAGCAGCCTCCACCACGAGCTGCAGAAACCCCTCCTCTCCCCCCGTGACCTTTTTATAACCCTCCCGGGAGTGCCGTGCTCTCTCCTGCTCTCCTCGGGCCACTCCCAAAAACAAGTGGCTTCAGTGGACTGATTCATCAGTCAATTAAGCTAATTAGGGGGCTTCTTATGTTGACTAATCCACAAGCACCGACAAAACCTTTTCAAAACTGTGAGCTAAATCCAGTTCAGAGTTGCGACCCTGCCACAGCATCTGGCCTCGCACTGATAGGCGGTAGCGACAATCACCGCTCCGAATTCAGACAGGCGATATTGCAATCGCCTTTTCCCCAGACATCAGCTCAATAAACCTGCTGCCAGCAATTGCTTCTTTCCCAGGACGCGTTTGCCGTTTGTGACTGTTCAGGGCTAGCGGCTGCGCTCTGCAGTGTGTTTGGTTTTATTTGAGTGGGTTCTGGATGGGGATGGGTTGGCGTGGGGGGTACCCACGCTGAACCACCTGCGATGCGAACGAGCTGCCTCCAGCCGCACGACGCCCCTCGCAGAGCCCGGACGGGGCCGGGGGCCGGTCCGGGACCGGCGGCAGCAGCAGGACGGGCAGAGACGCCGCCCCCCGAGGAGACGGAGCCTTGTGCCGCGCTCTCCTGCTGCGGACCCCCCCGCACCGCCGCCCGCGGGGGTGCGGAACGGCCCCGGCTGCTGGTGGGAGCCGAGCTCGTGCTGGTCGGGGCACCCCTGGGCGGTCTGACTGAGGGTGGTACCCCAGCACCCTCCCGGAGCTCTGCCACCCTCCGGCGCTGTCGGAGGCATCGCCTGTTGTTTCTCCTCCTCTCCGCCCGGGCTTGCAGAGCCGCGCGGTGCTGGTCGGTAAAGGTGACCGCTGAGCGGAGGTTTTTTCAGGATCAGCGTTTTAGTTTTGCAAATCTAAAGGGGCAAAGATGTAGGAGCCCGTGACCAAGCTCCTTCTGGAGGCTAAATTTCTGTGCCTTCGTTCCTCCTTCCAAAACTGGCCCACATCTCTGGTTCGTAGCACCGTGCAACGATAAATCTATGGAGATTATAAACCACATACGATTAGACCGTGAGACTTTTAAACACCACGTAAGGGTAAAATGCACGTATGAGGTGGGACTAAAAGGGTAGGAAAGAGTTTCCCATCACCTTCTACACCTACTCCAGGCAAGTGGTTTACTTGCATTTACAACAGATTAATACTCAGCCTTTTTTTAAAAAATAAAAATATTTTTCCTGATTTATCTTCAGCCTTTAATTGAAAATCAACCTTGCAGCAGCCTGGCCCTGTCAAGGCTCTGTGACCAAGCAGGTGGCCTGGAGAATGGCCACAGCTGAGCCCCATGCCACGCTCCATGCCTGGCTCGGTGCAGCAGCCAGGGGCACTGGCTGGGGGGAGCACAGCCCCTCCTGCCGTGGCCGGCCCTGGGTTCCTGCCCAAGTCACACACCGGAGCGCGCCGGTAGCTCATGGGGCTGCAGACTCGACATGCTGAAACTTGGGTCGAGCCAGTTCCCTTGAAAATCACAAAAGCTTCCAAATCCAGCTGCCAGCTGCTAGCAGAGCAGAAAGCCTCCTGCCCTCTCCTCCCCTCTCCTCTGGCTGCTGGAGTGATGAACAGATCCCAGAGGGGGGAGGTCACATTCTGCTGTGCCAGGCTGCGTGGTGCTTTGTTCACGGCACAGATGGCATTTTAAGGGAGGACAGGGAGAAGAGGCAGCAGTGCCAGGGAAGCAGGGGCTGTGTTTCTGGACCAGGCGACCCCATTGCACAGTGGTCACGAGGGGTCTCCAGGTGTAGAGGGGTTTCATTTGCTGCTTGTGATGTCTGAGCTCCAGACGTGCCCTGCTGAGATGTGGTGAGGTGCTGTTACCCCTCTGCTTTGGAGAAGGTAGGATGAAGAACACCCCAGACCAGCCTTTGAGCTGTGGACCCGCACAGACTCAGTAACATCGTCTTTATGCTTGATGAGCACAGCACAATTCTTCTTTCTTCAGGAATGGTCTGGTGCCCTAAACCATCCCAAGGAAACCAGTGCCAGAAATACAGAATCCATATCCATTCCTGCAGGTGAGTGCTACTGAAGAAGGGATTACACCCAAATTATTTTATTTTGTATGGATCTGGAAAAAGAAGAAAGCTCCAAAACAAGGGGTTCAGGTCCTCCCCTGGGCTCAGGCTGCTGTTGAGACTGTCGCCTACTGCCACATGCAGAGGGTTCAACCTCAGCTCTGTGTAACTTACACTGCTAATTCCCACCACAGGTAGCTCCAGTCTCCTGAAATGATCTCCCTAAGCAAGCAGAGCTCTTGGGCTTCTGGAACGACTGTGCTGTGGCCAAGTCAAGCAGAACAGCTTGTGATTTTCCATGCATGTGCTTGGATTCCAAAATCTGACATAGCAGACAGGCATGAGTTGAAATAATTGTAGAAACTGCTTTTACTAAAGCATCTTTAAGATGGATGAGGTATCCCTAGCAGCAAGACATTTATTTTTTTGCAATTGTTTAAGACTCAGCAATGATTATTGTTGGCACGCATACCAAAGTAAAAATCCTTTGACATTATTTTGGTTAAGACATTTAAAATACTGCACTAATAGGATAAATAAAGAAAAGGAGAGACAAAAATAAACAGAAAGCAAAGCTCAGAGAGCCAAAGAGGACAAATCCTCTCACCACCACTGTACGCCCCACACCCCCCATCAGGGTGACCCACTGCCCAGGGGTCCTGGAGCTGCATCCCACAGTGCAGGGATGGGGAGCCCTGGCCACACACCAGGGAGGCATCTGGAGGGGAGGTGGGAGCTGGTGCACTGAGTGACACGTGAGGGCAGAAGGAGAGGAGTGGGGAGATCCCATGGCCAGAGCAGGGAGCAAGGAGCGGGCTCAGCTGGGGCAGGGGAGCGGGTGGGCAGCAGGGACATGGCAGGAAAAGACAGTGTCATGGCTTGGAGGGTTGAAAATGGATGAAATGTGAGCAGCCTAGATGTGGCCTAGATGACACACTAGCTGAGATCATTTGTTGTTTACATGTAACTTCCACTAATTTCATTTCTAAGTGAGAATAAAAGCAGCAGAGCGTGGGCAGAGGCTGTGTGAACTTCTGTTGCCTTTGCTGTGACTGTACTGTGCTCCATCAGGAAAAAAAAAAAGCATCTCTAGATATCCAGAAAGAGACTATTTGGAGTTTAAAGTTTAATTTATTTATAAATATGAAGCCAGAGGGGAGAAAAAAAAAAAAAAAGTAAAGGAAAAAAAAAATTAAAACTGTCTAGCTTCATTGCCCTCTCTAATCTACCGGAGAAACAATCAGACAGGTTTCAGCACAAGATTCTCCTCTGAACGTGGAAATCAGGACACCTGCAGGCAAAGCCCTGCGAGTGAAGCCCACCTCGCATCCCTCAGTGCTGCTCTGGGGCAGTGAGTGAGGGCAAAGCACCTCCCGGTGCCCTGGGAGATGTGGTGGCGATGCAGATTTCTCCTGCTGCCTCTGGCAGCCCGTGGCTCTGACTTGCTGCTGTCACAGCACAGGCTGCACCAACCTGTGAAATCCCACATTTAGTGTCTGCTCCTGGTTTCAGCCTTTCAGGGAGCCACATGGAAACATCAGATGCAGCCCATGGAAGTGGGTTCTGGCAATGCCAGCATTTTCTGTGCCATTCAGATGCTGTTTCTAAGCAAGCTGTCAGTAAGAGACGGTTCAAAATTCAACACATCACCTAAATCATGAAAAAAGGAGTCCTGAGTAGTAGTACCAGGAAATAAAATTTACAATCACTCCTTCATTAATACCAGGAATGTGGGGGGACAGTGATAATTGGCAGCCTGGAGAAGTGGGCAGGCAAAGTTTATCACAGGCTATAGTCATGGACCTTCAGAAGAGAAAACCTGTGTTCTTGTGCCCCTGAACCACCTGAGATCACTTTGCCTTCATCCAGCAAACACACAGGACGAGCTCAGCCCACGGGCATGGCTCCAGCAGCCTATGTGAGAATTACCCACCCAGTGCCCACACGGCCCCTCAGCGAGGGGCTCCTGCCTCGCTCCGCTCAGCGGCTGCGTGGGCAGCATTTACCTGCATGATACGTTTCAGCTGCTGAGTTTGCAGCCTAAACATTTTCCACACTGTGTGTGTAGGTACATCTACATGCATCAGAAGTATGGCAGCACGGATCCAGAGGAACCTAAATCTCAACAGTTCAAAAATTCATCTGAGGAAAATCAGAAATAGCCCAAACCCTCATGGCATTCAAACTCGGGAATCAGTGTCCCCAAACTTTGATCTCCCATTTGCTGTCCTCCAGTTCCATTTCCAAATTCAGTACTTATCTTTCTGATTTGAACATCTCACATACAATGAGAAATATTTTGATTTCACTTGGATTTAAAATATATGGTGGAAGAACAAGCTCCAGCATCCAATTCTCTCTACGCAGAACATCCAAAGAAAAATCTTTCTGAATGGGCTCCTTAAAGGCAGAAGTAAAAGATTCACATAAAGTTCAGTTGGAATAATTTAGACTAATCTGCTGTTAAACAATTAAGACTTTGCTAAATCAGGGGTAGAATTTACATAAAAATTGAACTAACCCATGTGCAATGTTGAGCCATTTCAGAATTACCAGTAATTCAATTGAATATGTTTAAATGGTTTGTTATCAGCGTGATTGTTGCGGATTTCTTCAGCGCCAGGAAGGTAATCAGAGCAAGCACCAGACAGGCACACCCCACACAAATCAATTATGCCATAAAACTGAACCTTATGAATAGACATTTTCATATTTCTGTTTAATTTGAAGTTGCTTTATTTGCATGTTAATATAAACACGTGCGGCTCATTTGGGAGAGCGACTTGCATGCGCAATGCCGCGCGACTTCGGGAGCCCGCACGACGCAGCCACGACTCTCGCAGCGCTTGCACGGGGTTGATTCCCAGGTTTGAAGGCAACAGGGGTCCCACCAGGGCTGGGCAGACCTCCCCCTCCCCAGCACCGGGCACCCCCCGCAGAGCAGCTGCCCCTCGTGTGCTCTGCGCAACGGGGAGGTCAAAAGCCGGGCTCCTCTGCTGCTCACATAAGTCATTCCCCATGAGTGCTCAGTGACCAGCTGTGGTCTTTCCTAAGGAAGTCTTTGGTACCTGGGAAGGAGGGAGGAGAGCGCTGGCCTCCATCCTGAAGAGGTCTGAGAAAAGCATTCTGTCTAAAGCCAGTGTTTATTTTCGGTGGTGCAATTGATTGAAGGAGGAACTTTCCTGCATGGTGACGAATGTAAATTTATAATAACTTCTTAGGCAGGTATAAAAACCATCCCTGGAGGGATTCAAAAGCTGTGGAGCTGTGGTGCTGAGGGACATGGGTCAGTGGTGCCCTGGCAGTGCTGGGTTAAGGGTTGGACTCGATGATCTGAAAGGCCTTTTCCAGCCTAAATGATTCTAAGGTTCTGTGATCTGCTGGTGTCCTCCTCAGGTCAGCTGGACCATCCATGTTTTGCCCTGTAGAAGCCACTGGTGTTTTCAAACGGAATCCCTGTGAAACACCTGCACTTTCTCTGCAGAATGAATCCACTTGTTGCCTCTCTCTGCCTATACCTGAGCCCAAATTTCTCATTTATATTCAATTTTAACTTTATCCTTTTCCATCATTTTTGCTTTTGGAAGACACGGCTGTTCCCTAACACACGGCCAGTTCGGGAGAGCTGCTCAGCTGGGAAACTGGAGAGCGGGCGGCTGCAGCGTGGTGAGCAGTGGCTGGGCTGGCTGCTGGCTTCAGCACCGTGCCAAAGCCAGGGCACACACTCAGCCACACAAAAGGATAATTGAGCATGCCTTTAAAATAACCCAAAAGTGAAGGAAAAACCGACCCCACACTTGCTAATGGGTATGATTTATTGAGCAGCAGCTGTGAGGTTTTATATCCTGACAGCACAGTTTAGAATACTCTCCTTTAAGACAGGGAATATAGAAGAGTTTGTCTATTGTCTGTTAGAGACTCCTCTGTGATTTTTTAAAGCCTGATTCAAATATGCAGGGTGGCTCTAAATGCCAAGATAGGATTTTTTTATATATATAATTAGCAAACTTTTTAATGTATGTAAACGTACAACACAAATATATAAACAGAAAACTCACAAAGGTATTTTAATGAGTTTGACTATGAAATCAAAGTAGGTTTTTAGGGTATAGCTTCATAGACTCAACTTTCTTCTATCAATGTACTGAGCCACATTTTGCTAGCTTTGGGGATGAGAAAAGCTTGAGCTCTGTATGGGCCCCTCTTGGAGACATGCTCACGTCTCTGGGTTGGTTTTTCACAATCTACTCAAGCCTTTGCTGGTGCAGATAACACTGTTATCTCTGGGGGACCTGGCTGGGTTAACTCCAGCTCAAGTTCCTCTGCTTGAATCGAAATATCAGCCTGCCCTTCAGCACCCAAAGGTTTGACACACACAAATTACTAGTTACAGTTCCCACCCGTCCGACCAGTAGAATGAACAAGCTCCATGGTCCTTTATGACCACGAGGAAGGTTAGAGGCTGTTACCAAACCCAGCACAAGGCATGAATCTTTCTGCATATCAGGAACTGCAGAGGCTAACAACCGCCTGCTGCATGGTTTCGTTTGATCTGGATTCATTTAGTGAAAATTAACTATTTTTGTTTCCTGGCACTGTAACAGACAGTTCTGTTTTATCAACAGGCACAAACAGGCAACAACAAAATAACTTGTGCTTCGGGGATGGCAGAGACCTGGACTTGTGGCTTTGCTATGGACTGAAGCAGTAGGTAAAGCTCCTTCCTCTCAGTGGTCACAGCTTGAAACACCAAAGCTCACAAAACTAATACTTGAAGTTCTTAAACACCCCCTCTCCCTTTAGTTGAGTCTGGAGCAGTACAGCAGGAGGTCGTGGGGTGATGCGGGGTCCAGCACATCGCTGCTCGGGTCCATCATGACCAAGGGCTGGTCAGACCAGGGGGTGCTGGAGCAACCAGTGATTAACTGCCTGCCTCCAGCTGCAAAGCACCCTGTCCTGCTCTGTTTATCAGACAGGAGGGGCCCAGCGGCTGGAGAGCCTGGGAAGCGAGGGAATACACCCTGTTACTATGGCCAAGAGACCAGACAGCACATCTCTACAGAATCCATGTGCTGTCATTTCAGTCAATAATATATTAATTGATCATTAATCCTGCAGCCTTGTTTCATGTCTGGAAGCAGCACAGGGACATGGCCACCTCCAGCTCTCCATTTTCTTACCTCATGGCCGAGGAGCAGGAGATGGCAGCTCCACCAGCAAGCTGGAGCAGAGAAGAGCTTCAAACAGATGGTTTCAATTATAGCCCCGGCACCAAGGCTGAGTAATGAGTCTGCAGCTGACATAATATTAAGTGTGTTGTTAACGCTGTTAATTGTTAAAGAAGAGCCTGCAAAGTGAGGATGAATGGCACATCATCAGCACCTCCACAGGAGCGATATTAACTACCGGGGAAATGGTCTGAGGTTAAAGCTACTAAATGAGGGTCAGAATTTTGAGACAGCAATTGCTTAGGAAGTGAATTAATAGATGGCAGAAGACACCTCAGGGGTGGATGCGGCTGTAACACACAAACAACTGAACGCTGTGATTCAATCTCTGCCCAGAATGCACTAATGTTTGCTGCTGTGTTTGCACCACAACACTTTAGTACTTGCTGCTTACTGTTTAATTTACGTGAAGTGACTTTGTTTGACAGGCTGGGTGCTCAGTATTTTGTTTCAATACAGGACGACCCAAAGAGGGTATTCTTTCCATCCCAAATTCAGCCACGCAAACTGGGATCTTGCTCGCTCTCTGATATCAGGTGCCTTTTGTCTCCTGCTCTCTGGCTGGTGACACTGGTCACCTCATTGTCCTACTGCTGTGGTACAATTGCTGTTGCTCATAACAGATGAAAAAGAAAGAGATATTTTATTATCTCTAGAGTAGATTTAGATTAGAAATTAGGAAGAAGTTCTTCACTCTGCGGGTGGTGAGACCCTGGCACAGGCTGCCCGGGGAAGCTGTGGATGCTCCATCCCTGGGGGTGTTCAAGGGCAGGTTGGATGGGGCTCTGAGTGACCTGCTCTAGAGGGAGGTGCCCCTGCCCGTGGCAGGGGGGATGGAACTAGAACATCTTTAAGGTCCCTTCTAAACCAATCCATTCTATAATTCTATCATTATACTGAATTTTAATCCAGGTTTTCCTAAGAGCTTACTACTCATAACTGGGACCAGCTGGAGTTGTCCATGGCATACGTGGCTGATAATTCTTTCATGTTGCTTGAAGGTCACAGTGTAAGTGGCTGCATTTCCCAAAGAGCTCCAAGCTACTTCAAACACACACACAAAAGACCCAGTTTGAAAACATGGCTCCAATTTTGGCCACAGAAGATTTCAGTATTCAATCCATAAACACCTTCTGTCTTTACACAACATCTCCATTGAGCCCACAACCCAAGGTTTCTCCCACCCATGGTGTGCTCACCACCACGAGGAACCAACAGCAAGGGGTGAGGCCTGGGACGTGTCACTTAAGACACCAAGGAGAGCCTGCAAAATCAGGGGCAGCCATGAAGTCGTGGTGACCCATGGAGCCGTGCTGACCCATGGAGCTGTGTGACCCATGGAGCCGTGCTGACCCATGGAGCTGTGTGACCCATGGAGCTGTGTGACCCATGGAGCCGTGCTGATCCATGGAGCCGTGGGACCCAAGAGGCCGGGTGACCGATGGAGCCGTGCTGACCCATGAAGCTGTGTGACCCATGAAGCTGTGTGACCCATGAAGCCGTCCTGACCCATGGAGCCGTGCTGACCCATGAAGCCATGCTGACCCTAGATTTGAGACAAGGCTCCATGGGCCCAGCTGCCCCCGAGGCACAGACCAGTTGCCCCGTGCAGGCTGCCCCAGCTGTACTGAAAGCAAAATGGAGGGGGTTGCCCATTTCTTAAAAGGCAAAAGAAGCTGTTTTCTCCAGTTATCTGACTTTTCCAGGCAAAACCAGCTGAGAGAATAATGAGGAAGGATTGGGTTTGTCTTTTCCTTGCTGACTCCCACCATCCTAAAGTTCCCAGCTGCTATAGCTCGGCTACAAGAGGCCAGTTAGAAGGAAATGTCATGTTCTGTGCTCTTACTGGTTTGCCTGAAAAATTTTAGTCACAATGTCTTGCGTATTTCTGAAAAGTTTACTAAAAATGAGTGAGCTTTTTTCCTATGAAACATCCCAGGTTTTGCAACAGGGTTTTCTGGGGTGCGGTTGTGTCAGGTACAGCCTGTGTGACCACCAGGGCACTCCACCCTGACCTGGCTCTTGGAGGAAAACGAGGAGCAGTTTGCACATGACCAGAGAGCATTCCAGCAGCTGGATGTCCTGCAGCTTTCTCCACACCAGTAGACTTGGGTGACATCTGGTCCCAGGGGGCGGCTGGAGCTGCAGATGAACCTCATGGTGCTTTGGACAGTGGTTGTCACAGGAGTCAAAACACAAAAACATGACAATGAACGATGTCCAGCCATGGAAGTGTTACAACAAGCATCCAAAATGCAAAGGGCAGACCATTGCCTGGGCTGCACCAATTCTCTTCTCCATCTGGTTCTCCCATTCTCAGCTTTACTGGGGCTGATGGACACCAAATTTACATTAAGGTAAAGAAACACAGGGCTGCAAAACTAGTGACAGCCATTAGCAAAGATAAAAAGGATAAACAAAGCGGTTGGGTATTATTCAATAGACCATCAATGCTGCAAAGAAGCAAAATAGGCACTGGGGACTCATGCCTATAATCAAATTTAAAAAAAGATGAGGGTCAGGATGAAATGAAAGGCCAGGCATATTTGATTCTCTCTGCTAGTTAGGAAAATTACATATTACACAATGAAAGACCTCAATAACAACAAAAAAAAGAGAGAATAATTACAATTATTTTGGAACAATGAGAATTCTGGGAAAAGAAATCTAAATTATTTTTTTTTGTCTCCATTTTAAGCACAAAGTCCTGTTGTTTTCAGTCTAGGTTAACTACAAACATTTATTTTCCATATCCAGGAAGCTTTCTGACTGGGAATAAAATGGAAGAGAAAAAAAAAAAAAAACAACAAACCACTCCAGTTTCTATTTGTGAGCCATTTCTGTTTGAGAAATAACCATTACAAGCAGTCAGACCAGTGCATGAAGTTAAACGAATCTGAAGCTTTCTTATTTTCCTTCTTCCCCGTAACAGCAGCCACTTCTACCCCCCGCGGACTGCAAGTTGCTCACCGCGGTCTGAGGTTCCCCCATCAGCAGATGGTGGTGATCCCTGGCCAGACACACACCAGGAGGGTAAACCATGCTGGGAAGGATGGCTGGGAGATCAAAGCCCCATGACATTGCCGTAACCAACCTCAGAAGGCAAACGGCACCAGGGACAGACCCACAGGGCTACGCCGCATCCGCTCGCACGGTTTGTGCCGCAGCTGTGAGGCCGCGCTGGCTGCTCCTGGAAGGAACTTTGGCATTGTCTGGAGGGGTGGGCCCACCCGAGTGAGCACGTGGGCACATTCCTTCTGCTCGTTTGTCCCTGCTGGTGACCCAATCACATGGATTTAGCCTTTGAAATATTTCTTTGGCTAAGAGAGTGAGTACAAACAGCAGGTTAAGCACCAGAGCATCAGCCTGCTGGGGGAGGAGAGATAAAGGCATTGGCAGAGAGTCCATTTCAAATACATACACTATTCTTCAAGGTACCCCCAAAACACGGGGCTTTCCCCTCTCTGTTCAGGTTTAACCACCAGGGAATCATGTGTCTCTCCCTCTTTCTGACCCGGTGGATGTTTATCACACTAAACCTGGAGCGGCTGGGACAAGAACAGGTAAAGTTCCAGCCACAGCCTTTCCACTGGGAAGGAGGTTGGAGCAGCAGCAGCACCCCATGCTGGGGAGGGAAGGCTGCAAAAGGGGCTCATCTGCAGCTGGCAACACAGCCCGGATCATGAGGAGTCACCACCTTCTCCCTACTCTGGCATCTTCTGCAAACCTGGTCCCAGAGCTCCTCCCTTGCCCTCTTGAAACGAGCGATTGCTGAGCTGCCGTGTGTACTCATCACACTTGCACTAAGAGCCAAAGCTCTTCTGAAATGAATCTCTCTCCTAAAAATAAATGCCAGTAATATCAGATGCCATCCTGGGTAACAAGAATTAATAACTTGTTTCTTCAGAGTCAAGTGCATCCCATAGACAGGAGGGGAAATAACTGTAACCTGCCTCTGATTACAACAGGAGATAATGGGGCTGTTCCAGGGCCTTCCTCATATGTCACTGTCTCTTCTTGCCATTAGCTATTTACTCCACACTCCTTGAATCATACCTTGGATTTCATTATCAAAACCAATAACTGTGTTTTGTTACAAACCAGAGCATGTTGCTCACTGACTGAAAAAAAACCCCTGGCATTGTATTCCTCATAATAAGTTTTAATTGGATTTTAGCTCTCTGCCTTTTATACTTCATCTTAGGCTTTATTGGGTTTAATTACAAATCCATAGCTATTTGTTATGTGGCTCTGGTTTGATATTTTGCACTGACAATTACATTTTTATTCTAAGAAAAAATGCATTAGGAAAAAATAGAAAGAGACGGGTTCATTGTATGAGCTGATTAATTGAATTCTGGTTTTATGTGCATTTATGATGAATGATTGCGTGCCAAAAATTGACTTGAATATTAGATCAGAGTACACTTATTCATTTTAATTGGCTTGCACAAAGTGCAAGGCGCTGTAATAATAGATCAGTTGTGAAAACACAATAGCGAGGGTGGTGCTCAGTGCCCCAGCTCCAATATCTCCTAAAACTCTCTTCATGATGCTTCAAAATCTTTCCATACAGAAGAGCGGTGAGATAGATAGCGAAGCTCCAGTACTCTCATTTAAAGAAAGTAAGGATAAAAGATCACTGCTTCTGCTGTGGTCCCTTCTTTGGAGAGATGCAGTTTAGTTTTAATCATTCATAACACTTATTAGCAAAAAAGGAGTGTAAAAAAGTAGAGAAGTCTTAGAAATAAGAGACTGGAGCTTGCTGTCACTAAACGTTTTTGGAAACACTGAGCAAATGCACATAATAATAAATGATCATTTTATCACTGCAGCCAGGAGCTGCATCACCACCTCCAGCACCTGTCTGCTGCCAACGAACCTCTCTGGCTGGCGAGTCTCCTCGGCCAGGGCTGCCCGTCCTGCGGCCGCCAGAAAGAGCTGGAGCCTGCTGCAGAGGAAACCAAGATGGGCATTTGCAGTCACGGCAAACGGCCTCACAGCAAACGTATCCCCGAAACCACAGAGGCTTTTCACCACACTTGGAACGCGCAGCGCTCTCATCTGAAGCTCTGATGTGATGCTGTGGAACTGCAGCTCAGCACCATCCCACAGCGCAACTTAATGTGACACGGCACTGAGAAATACAACCTGACAAACTAGTGGCCACAGCAAGTCTTGCTGGAGAAAGCAAATTCTGCTGTTTGCCTTCCTCACCATCCACCATTAAATAGAGTTTGCCAAGTATCGGAACTATGTCGTCACCCCGGTTTCATCATGTCACATCACGTTAATTTGAAAGTAGACGAGGCCAAATGCCAGCACACGAGCTCACCAGGCTGATGCTCTGAACCAAGTCCTAGGGTGGAAAAAGAAATGCAAAGTCCTACTTACAGAGACTGGAGCATTGAAATGACAGAAAGCTTGGTAATTTATTACCACAAACCGAATCAATGCAAAACAAATAAACAAAAAAATCATTTCCTACCCAGCTCTGAAAACCTGCTGGAATAACAGAAAAGGACCCCCCCTCCTCGTGTATTCAGACTTCCTCCCAGCCAGCAGGTTTATTATATCGCGCCTTCATTTCAAATCAATATTCCTCGTTACTCTTTGGCCTGTGCTCATGACCACAGCCATCCTTGCAGCCGCCTCATTTGCAAAGTGCAGCTCACAAATAAGGAAATTAGCGGGGCTAAAAGCATACTTCACTACTCTCAGCTTTGCAAAGCGACGGACAACGAGCGTCAGCCAGAAAAATAAATCCAAACCCTTTTCCCCTGGAAAGCTGAGCACCAAAACCTGGAGAGAGGCATTGTACCACCTGGAGGTTTGAGAACCCTCACAAGTTTTGATTCTGGGGTTTGTTAAAACTCGACAAACAACTCTGGAAGGAGAATTCGGTGTCACAAGGACTGAGCTAGATCATGGCAGAATTACTATGTAAAAAATAAACTGTACACTCTTATTAAGTAAAGCCCTTGTGACTGTTTGACTGCACTGACACCACGCTTGTACCGCGGCCGAGCGACGGCTGATCCCCAGTGACAGGAGCGGGGGCAGCTGGGCTCCCCCCGTTAAACGGTCAGCGACGACGCAGACTGACAACCGATGCCCGGATCTTTTTCCAGTAATGCTGCTTTTTAAACCAACCCCTCAGCCCCATTCCAGCCAACCAAGAAAACACCACGCCTTACAAACAGCATTACACTCAGGCATTTTTAGCTTTGGTTTTTATAGTACCTTGCCAAGTAATTTGTTTATAGAAAACAAAAACTTCCCCGTTGCTTGCAGCCTAAGCGGTCAGCGACTGCAAGCACAAGTGCTGCCAGGCCTCTTCACGTGTGTTCCAGCCAAGACTTCAGTCTTCTGCAGAAGACAGGACTCTTGCCCACTCGCTGTGCGCTGCAAGGAGCACGGAGGAAGTGAATGATGTGCTGGGTGGCAGTAGAAGAAAGGTGTCCGCTGGCTGGTGCAGCAGCTTTTGGAAAGGTCTGAATGAAATAACTTCCTTTTCATCGGCCCGGGCTGAATGCCTGATGTGCTGCAGGAACACTGGGAAAAAGCCTGCCACAAACAAGATGTGTCAGCTTATTAAGCGTATTAGGGGGAAAATGGCTTATCTGAAGTGGTCTTCATATGGTTGTATCTAGAGAAGTCAGGATCAGTCAGGAAAAAAGTGAAATTAATGGAGGTGGTCAGCATCAGACCAAAGGCTCTCTGCAAAACAGGATGAGACAACAGTGAAGGCAAACACTTAAATGCATTTGGTCCAATGAAAATGAAGAGAGATCTCTGCAACACAGATCCAGTCACTAATTACATTAAATTCATCATCTGGAGATAGATTCATATCCCAGTACAGGTGAGTCCACAGAACGAGCTCATGAATGGATGTGGAGGGAGGTTCTCTCCATTTAATACTAGTTAGAACCACCCTGTTTTTATAAGATAAAATGTTCTTATCATAGCACAAGATCATTAATAGAAATGGAATAATCAAAACACTCACTACAAATCTCTGAATTGAAATGCAAGTGCACAAGAGCTAAGGAAACATCAAATTTTCCTTCAATCTATTTCTCATTCACCGCAAAATATTTAACGCCTGCTCTGCCCACTCTTAACATCTTTCAGTTTCACCTGCCCCAGTCCTGACCTAAACCCAACTCTGATCCCCAGCTTCCCCGACTTCATAATTTGCACATCCCAAAGACAACGAGCGCTCAGCAGCTGTCACCAAGGTGGGGAAAATAAGCTTTTTGCAACTGGTACGGGGGAAGATGCCCAATTAATTTTTTCAGACCTCAACAGCAGCACTGGAAAAGAAATGACATCTTAGAGATCTGCCAGTTTGCGGTGCTTGAAGAGTCGGTACGGGTCAAGTGAAAGCAAAGTAACAAGTGCCTAAATATTTATGTGCAGGATGGATTCAAGAGCTTTTCCTGAATGCTTTAAAGTTCTCAGACTGACAAATTTGAATAGCTTTTGTGCTTCAGCCTGGATATTCCACAAAAATATAATGTACGAGTGTTAGATGTTGCCATCAGCATGAGACTAAGGAAACAAAACACCAAGGAAAGAAAAAAAAAAAAAAAAGAAAAATCCACATTTCTCCTCCTTTCCCTCATACCAGTCCTTGCTTCCACTACCCCACTACCTCTTCTTCCACAGAGAGATACTTGAACTATTGGTCATGAGCAGTGGTTACAAAATCAACCAGAGGGTCTTCAGCTGGTCCTGGCTGCTTCTCCTTACTCATTAACTGGCACTGGAAGATAAGCATCGAGCCTTTTCCAGTGTTACCCGTGTGAACTGGGTGTGTGTCTGTCTGCCTTGCAAGCAGGCCCATAGCAGAGACCTTCCGCTTAGATGGAGGGGCGGGAAGAACCAGTGCTTTCCAGTACACATTTGCAGCTGAAACGATGCTCACGAAGGTGCATGTCATGGGTGGTTATAGCTGCTGGTGGGTTGGATCATCCCCAGGGTAACCTTCTTCCATTACCAGCTCAGGGATGAAGAGCTGGGAGCTGCATGCTGGTGGTGAACAGGTCTAAGTGACAGACTTGAGCCCCGTTAGTCACTGGAGTGGTCACACCCGTGTTCACATTTGGTGCAGAGGCTGCTAAGCCAAGGTCAGAAAGTTAAAATAAGCATTCTTAAGTCAGAAATGATGTCTCCTTGCACGGGTCAATGGGTGAAAACTGGTGTCTTGCAGCACTGCACCTCTGGTGTGCTTCACGCAGTGGGTGGGCACGGGTCACCACGGGCTTCACGTACAGAGCAGGGCAGCTTTCGGTGGCGCTTTCTCTCCTCAGCTTGGCAGTTCGATCTCTGCACCCCGTTTGAGGCCCCGTATCACACCTGTCAAACTCTGATTGCTTTGATACCAATCAGGGGAAATGGTTTTGGTCATCTTCTGTAGCATGCAGGGAAAACAGTTCTGGCCCTGCTGAGGATCCAAGATCTGCCTGTACTTCAGTGCCACCCACCAGTACAGGGCCATCACCACAACCAGGACACCTGGGCTTTCTCTTAACATGTAGCACAGACATGTTCAACAAGTGCCCTTACCTCCAAATTTCTTTTGTAACTCATTGCAGCTGGACCAGCAAGTGCAGCTACTGCTTTTTTTAAAATGAGAAATGAAAGTCATTTAAAGCTAGAAACAAAACTGATGAAACCAATTTTTTTTTCTTGTAAACTGCCAGACTTCTCAGCTGGCAATGTCACAGCTGGTATTTTCTTTAGGGGACACGTGATATAATGAAGAAAGCTTTGACAGGCAGCTATGGAGGAGATGTGAGGAAGGGGATCTCCTAACACAGGGAGCAGTTCTTCCACCTCCATGGGTTGGTTAAGTGCTGGTACCTCTCTGAAGAGCTGGGACTGCTGACCTTGGAGAACTCCAGCAGGAGCCATCCGTGAAATTGATGAGCAGCAAGTCTGAGAATCTGACTCCACTGCAGCTTGCCAGCCATCACCTGGTTCAGAACACAGATCCATCGACAGCAAACAGACTGTTCATACCCAGTGCAAACTGAGGGAAGCCTGGACCCAACCCACGCAGAAAGCCAGTGGGATTTTTGCATCTGTACAGAGCAGGATGAAGAGCACCTGGTTTTGGACAAGCTGCATCGTCCTGCACTTGTCAGCACAGGTGTCTGCCAGCATCAGGACAAACAAAAGGGTACAATGTGAAAGTGAAAGAGGGGCAAAAGGAGAACAAAGGGTGGACTTAGGCAAGGAGAGATGCTGACAAGCAGACAGAAGACAGGACAGTTCGAGGTCACAGGCTCATTTATATTCAGAAACAGCTTCCAGCTTCAGCCTCAGGATCAACTGTTATTTTTCCCACCTATTATCTTCTTGAATGTCCTTGTGCCAAGGGAAGTGACCACGACTCATGCCTGTCCTTGGATAAACTGCTCTGAGGACTGAGGGGCTCGAGTTCTGCAGCAGCTGCATCGAGGGGGTGTTTTTGACACCACTCCCCCAAGCACAGCAGAGCCCTGCACCCTCCCTGGGCCCCCGACAGCATCCCAAAGGCAGCGCAGTCACAGAGCAAAAGAGTTTCATTCATTAGTAAAAATCAAGGGCACCTAACGAAATACGTCCTTGGAAAAAAAACCCACTCCTTATGTTTACTTTAAACATAATAAAAAGGAGGCACTCAACAGTATTTTTAAGAGTTTCAAGCAGGCAAAACATTAAAGTGTTTGAAACAGTTTTCTCCATCCTGCTGGCGTTAGTAACAGCTCAACCAGATGAGCTTCTCATAGGGGAGAAAGTCTGGAGGAGGCTGGAGCAGAAAGGTCAGATCTTAAGGAAGAGCCGAAGCTGATAGCAGCTGTAAGCAACTCCAGACCAGGACAGAAAACACCATTTCTGGGGTGCTCATTACACCCCCCATCTCTGCTTACCATCCACCTCCATCCCTGGAGGGGTTTAATTAGCAGGACACCTCAGCATCCTGATGAACTGGCACCTGCCTGGGACAGGGTG
Organism: Megaceryle maxima; assembly: GCA_024605025.1. Classification (NCBI taxonomy): domain Eukaryota; kingdom Metazoa; phylum Chordata; class Aves; order Coraciiformes; family Cerylidae; genus Megaceryle; species Megaceryle maxima. Next base: position 138,295 of record JANHGN010024985.1, on the reverse strand, counting down.
AGAAGGACAGGGTGCATCCAGCAGCATTTGTTGCAGCATTACATGCAAAAACTCAACCACGCCGGAGAGAAAAATGATGCATTTTAACCTTTTTGGCATTGCTTTTACCCACCGCTTATTTTTGGTCCTGTTACCTACTTATTTTCTGTATGGAGGTCTAAAACATGCTAAGGTATAAACATATATTTTGAAACAAAGTGGGTAGAAAATACTGGTTCTTTGTGAACATGATAGGTATGAATTATGGAGACTCATACAAGGTGTACGGAGAAATGTAAACATTTTAGGAAAGTAACTGTATCGACCAGAACAGGAAAAAAGAATAACCTACAAATACCCCCAAAATCCAGGAAGGCATGAACTGAAATGTGGTCTAAAAATAAAGATGAGGTCTACAACACAATCAGTTTTTCCTGACCAGGAATCACAGAATCAAAGACAAGCTGCTCAGTGGAACTGGAACTTGTCAGACAAGCTTGTAGCAGAAAGGTAGCGGGAGTGAAAAAATGGGAAAAGCAAATGAAAATGAACTTCAAGTGGAAAAGGCCAGCTCGGCTGGAGAGAGCTCTTCCAGCCCTGCCCAGGGAAGACGTGTCAGAGGAAGAGGAGTTGGTTTCCAGAAGCTTGAGATGACCAGATTAAACTCTGTGAGCTGAAGCAGGACCTTTCACTAACAGCCTTACATTCTGACCTCATGTGTGAAGATGACATGACATTTGGGCCAGAGTGCAGGCTGATGGAGAAAAAAACATTTGAAGACAGGCTGAAGCCAACGCCCTAGATAACAATTCACATAAATCCCACCGTTAAATCAGCTCATTCATAGCTGCAGGAGGGGCAAAGTGATAGCAGAGGGTGCATCAGTGCCGGGGAGTGGAGAAGACACAGGTGGCTGTGGGCTGAGGGGACACTGCCAGGCAGGTCTGCGGACCGAGGGGCATTTCTAAAGATAGACTTCTAAGAGAAACACATTAAAAAAAGAAGAAAAAAAAAAAATTTTTTTTAAAAACCCAGACTCAAATGAGAAATTAATGGGATATCGTAATGAGATGATCCTATTGAAAAGGTGTCTATGCTTTTGCTAACAGTTAATGCTCTGTCCTGAAACACTCAGGCTCTCATCTGTATTTGAAGATCTCGTGGCTGCAGCTCTCCTGCCTCAGTTTTTGCCATCTTTTAAATGGGTGCAGGAAAGCAAAAAATAACCTGAGCACGTGGGTGACAGCCCTGAGAAGGCTGCTGAGAGCACGAGCGGTGCAGTTATTATGCAAACGGTGGAAAAACGTCGAACTGAGTGGTGACCAGGTGAGAGTTGCCCAGATGGAACCACGACCTTCCTTCAGTGGGATGCTCAGGTAGCACCTTCACCTTCTCCATTTCACAGAAATGCTGAAAACCCAGAAATTAATAAAAACAACTATGGCATGTGGAAGGGTAGGAGACGAGCATAATTTCAACCCGCAGTATATAAAGTGTTTGCCAACATATGGGGGCTGATCCTTGGCTCACGTAAATTGCCACAGCTACATGAAATTCTAAGGAGTTACGACGTGCCGCAGTGCTTAAATATCATCCTCTGTTGGCAAACATTTCACAAATCCTCATATCCACCGAGGCCTGGAACAAAACTCTTCTTCTACCCCCAGTAAACAGTTTGGTGGAAGCAAAGTTCTCAGAGCCCAGGAGATCAGCTTCTCTCAAGCAGTTCCCCCTCCCCCAGACACATGGCGTGAGACAGAGGTACGGGAACGTTGGAGCTGTGCTGGTGGCAGAAACAAAGCTCGCTCTCCTCTCTAACGTGTTTCCTTCCACAGCTGTCCGTCTGTATTTTCAATGAGCTCTGCATATCCCTAATTATGGCTTCTAAAAGAAATCTCCCTGCCTCTAGCAGTGTCACAGCTGAGAAGAGGCTGAAGTCTACCTGCAGCCCATTCCCCCTTACCCGGTAGCCCAGCAGGAGGAAGGAGGCTGCTGGTGAACTACGCATGGCACCCCACACTCAGCCCTCGTAGGAGAGAAACACAAGAATATAAGTTACAGAAACATTAATTACTAATACAGAATCATACTCATCTCTTCAGGTTCTCTGCCTTTAAAAAGATGCCTGAGAAAGCTACTGAATGCTATCCCACCGTCGTGTGCTGCTCAGGAGGACATTTGTACGTGGTACGGGGCAGGAATAATTGCACTGCTCTGTAAAGGCCCTGGGTGGTCTCTCAGTAGTGCTCTGCTCCTTCAGTAGCCAGCAAACACCATCAGAAACCTCCTCCCAGCAGATAGTTACATCCAGGGCTGAGTCACTGTCGTGCTTGGCATCCCCAGTGACTGCTCCATTTAGCTTTAGAGCCAAGATGGGAAAGGCACTGTGGCAAGAGCCTTCTCAAAGCAGAGTAAGATGACTGTAGCCAAATGGCATCAGCAGCATCTCATCAACAATGTCCTTTCCCCAGCAGCTCAAACCTAAATCCACCGACTTCATCAGCACATTGCCACTGCTTTTGCTCCTGTTGGACCTCCAAAGAGGACACACTGAGTATTGGATCCTCCAAGTGTAACAACTCTTTGTTCAGGCCCAAGAACTTACACCTGCACCAGCCCCAGAGCCAGAGGGGCTGCACAACTGTCACTGCAGGGGTAAGGTGAAAATGGGAATTTTCCAGGTCTCCACCCATACACCTATGTCACATGGATGTAACTAAGGGCACAGCTTGACCATCTAAAGGAGGAGAACTCTGCATCTCAGCACCATCAGCAGAGCAGGCAGGGGGAAAGATTTTCACCCGTGTGGAAACCGATGGCAGGAACATGGGATCCCGTATCACACCCTATCCTGGTAGCCACCTATAGCAGAATGACATGCAGAACATTTCCCACCATAACCCACTGACACAGTTTGGTCTGCAGTCAGCACTCTGCCTGTTCTCACGTTGGCAAGGCTCTGGGCACAAGGTGGGATGGAGCAGGCAGCCTGTGCTCAGTCCCTGTCAGGGCAGAGCAAGAGCCACCAGCTCGCTGGCACAGATCCCCACCAGCTCGCTGGCACAGATCCCCAGTCCCTTCACTGGATGCTCCATCTCAGCAGTACCTGCAGGGAAGAGACCCCGTTAGAGGGGAATTCTGATCCATTTGGGCAGCCAGTGCTTTATACAGCACTTAATGCTTTTCAGGGCGAGTTCCTCACCATCACCGTGCGGCACCTACGGGCAAAAGAGCTCTGCAAAGATTTAAGGCCAGTGGACAAGTCCTTTTCCCTCCCCATCTTTTCAGTTTCTGAAGGCTGCTGTGTTCTAGGTAAGAGAGGTGCTGAAACCCACATCCGAAATCTCTGCTCCTAGTTCTGGCCCTGGGATTTTTGTAGCCATTTTTACATTAGAGGCCAGTGCCAGGGAGCAGAGCTCTGCAGAAGTCCAGGAGATGGGACCTGGCCAGCTGAAGGCCCACAACACTCCACACCACAGAAGCAGGAGATACTTTCTCCCTACCCACACTGGCACATCAGAGCCCACTCAGTAGAGTTTCCATTTACCTGACCCACAAGTATTCTGATTACAGGCTGCCTCGACTTTCCTCTCTGGAGTCCCAGTACTTCACTGGGTGCTCTGCTCAAATGATGAGCAGTGACCCTGCAGTTAGTCAAGATGAAGAAGCAGGTGGATCAGAACAGGCTGCTTCCTTCCAAAGGGTATGGCTGTATACATACACTCACAGACTCATGTGCCTCAAAATACATCTATCTATATATGCATGTGCATATATATTTATATGGAAACAGACACTTATGCAAAGAGAGCGTTTGTCGTGCTTCGGAAAGGTAACCGGAGGTAAGGAGGGCAGAGCTGGTAACCAGAGATCCTGGAATGAAGAAGAAAGACAGAACTAGAGAGGGTGAAACTGATTTGCCTTAGTGCTGGCTGGTATTACCAGGATCACTTCACTCGTTCCATCATTATATTCAGATAGCAAAATAACCATATCATTGTTCAGGGAAAAAGGTGTAAAAATACACAGAAGTGAAAGTCAATCAAAGATCTGAGCAAGTGGAGTCAGTTTAAACAGCTCAGCCAGGGAAGTGGCACAACAGAGCTACAAGGAGAACTATCCCTTGCATTTAATGTGACCAGCTGCATTAAAGGAAAGCGGATTATTAACTTGGAGTGGAAGCCTCAGAGGAAATATGTCAACACTGGACCCACTGAGGGTGAGCCCGGGAGTTTTCCCTGCAGGACCATCTGCACTCCCAGCAGAATACACTCCATGTCCTCAGATCCGAAAGTTAATGCTTAGACTGAGCTGTTATTTCAGGCAATTTTCAACTCATTAGTATTCTTGGTGCTTGCAGACAGAGGGATTGTTTTGAAGGTATGCAAAAAAAAAAAACCCCTGTTTAAGCTTTCCAGAATACTGAAATGTTTGTTTTTGAGAAAATTAATTGTACTTGGATAATTCTGCAAATCTTGACCCTTACAAAATTACAATAAAATTAATTTCAAAATGAAACAATTTCAAATTACTTGAATGCTTCATCTGAAAATCAAAATTACTTTCTTTTCAGGGAGGTTTTCAGAGATTTTCTTTAATGAAGCAAGCTTCCAAACTCAAGAAGTTTCAAAGCTGCTGGCTAAATTGGGGCTATCTGTTCTGGAAAACAGGAGCCTCCACAATAATTGTCTGCTTCTAAGAATGTGACTATTCATACATCGCCGTTTCCCTACTCACAGCTATGATCTTCCTGTTACAGAAATACAAAAAACACATTAATGTCCTTGTTGCTACAAGCAGATTTGCAAAGAACCAGGGCTACCAGCTGCTGAGGAAGCGCTGCCTGCACAGGGCTGCTGGCAAGAGCAGCGGAGATGAGACACGCTGCTGTCAAGACAGGGGAGTCATATGAGTATTTTTAACTGATACGTTCCACAGGCTTTGTTTTCGGTTTCGCAGAGAGCTCTTTTCCCTCTGCCCACCAGCGCCCTGCATGCAGCACGCCCAGTTGCCTCTCTGGCCATTTTAGCTCCCAGGCTGCAGGCAGCTTTGTGTGGAGGGTGAAGCTGTGCTCACCCCCCAGCCAGTGCCGGGCAGCCAGAGGCCAGGTTAACAGGGCTGGCCCATCAGTGACCACATCACACAGAGATGGACACCATCCTTCAGACACCCGTGTCCTCAGATAACCCACAGTGAGATGGAAGCAGAAACAAGGGCAGCTTGGAAAGAGGGATGACACTGCCTGCTACAAAACAGGCTATTAGGAAGAAGAGGCTGCTGGGCTCCGAGGGAAGAGCTGGAGGGCAGCTTTTACCTCGCATCGCTCCTATAAGCGCACCACCCGCAGTAATGAATTGCAGCAGGAGGCAAATTGGAAGAGAGACCCCACAGATTACAAATGTAAAACGATGGGGCTTGCTCTTCACAGGTGCAGAGTAACCCTGTAAGAGATCAGTGATGCTGATGGGAGGAAGCTGAACAGAATGAAACAAATCTCTGCTTTGATAATTAGCAAAGGACTGACCATCTAGAAGAGCAGCAACGACGGGCTGAGAAGTCCTACCTGCTGTTGCTGGCGATTGGCACCAAAGGGTACTTTAGGGTAGCTCTTCAGGATTCAAGTGATCCTTATTCCCTTTTGCAGGATTTAACAAAATAGTAACAATACCTGTGAGGAATCTTTCTACACACTGCCTGTGACAGGGCCCTCCCGTTGTTCAGCCCATGATTTATCTGGGAGCTCAGAGTGCAATCATTAGACCACCACAGGAAGCAGAAGACTTTCTGAGGGCTAATGATCATTGCAAAACCTTCCCAGTGGGTGCACAAAAGGTAATTTATCATAATTTGCTTCTGTAATGTTGATGCATTGAGCAATATTCCTATGGTTTAGCAATCCCTCCAATCTTCCTGGGTAGCATGGAAGCAGAGGTAGCTGAAGCTGCGAGATGCAGGAGATGGGCTACGCAGCTGCAGGATGACTCTCGGAGCACGCTGTTCTCACTCCGACTGCGTATCTCTGGGAGCCTCCCAAGGAGCCTGGGAAGAAGGTGCCCGAGCCAGTGGTTCAACACCAGAGCCTTCAGTATCTGGTGGATGAGTTGTCTCTGCCCTGGCTTGAGAGCTGAGCCATCAGGAACTGCAGGAAAAGCTCTTGCCGCAGTATCTGTTAAATTTAAACCAAAGCTGACGAAAATATTTATTTACGTCCTGTTTGCAGGTGGTGTTGGCAGGCAGGGAATCCAGGCAAACATCACCAAGTTCACACAGCACCCCCAAACATGACAGACAGTCCTAAAAACCACAGAAGAATTAGGAGCATCACAGCACCGGGTTTTCAGGTTTCCTGAAAAGCAACATTTTTCTTACTAAGCCATTCCTCAGATGTGGCTTGGTTTTGGTTTGTTCTTTTTTCCCCCAGCATGGCAGAATAATGCCTATTCTCTGAAATTTGTCTTGTTATTTGCTTGAGTGAGAAACAAAAATATCCACTTCTGAAGTGAAAAGCCTCAGGTTTTGCATACATGGTCTGGGACTAACTCTTGCTAACTCTGTGAAAGGAAATAAGGTACCCAATTCTCAGATGCCTTTGAAAACCCCAGTACAATTCCTTTGCATCTCTGATAAGACACTTTCAAAGTCAGATGCAGTGCTTGTTTTTTAAAGAAAACCAGTGCAGATTTAACGATAGACTATCTACCTTTCCTTACACTCTTGATCTTAAGATAAAAATGCTAACAGGCATTGCAACTGTCAGTTGGGTTCCCAAATTACATCCTTATCTTTTTCTTTATACAGTAAAGCATTTATCACTTTCCTCTTCCCTAAGAGGGTTGGTATTTGTGTACTAACACCTTCCTGGTACTTTGTGATGTACTCAGCCAGGGAGATTATCTGGGAGTATTTTGGAGGCAGCAAACACAAAAGGAAGCATATGGTGCTGTGTTTAGAGGAGCAATGCCAGTGTCATCACTGCTGAGATCCCAGAAATTGCATTTCAGATGCAAGTTGGTTTCATTAAACCTGTGGAAAACAAGCAAACAAAGAACCACCCAGTCATATTTCAAGGAAATAGGGGAACAAAAGTATCAGCTATGAGCAAACCAGGCACCACTGGCAGGATCAGACATCTGTTTTTCAGCAGTCAGGTGGGGTTTTCCCCATCAGATCTCCTATCGCTTTCTTCCTTCCACCCCAAACGCTGCCAATAAGGCGGCAGACTGGGGAATCAACTCTGAAACCCCAGCGAGACCAAACAGGCTCGGGCACCAAGAGCTCCAACAACAGAGGTAAGGGCAGCATGACAGGCGATGTGCCTGCCCCGCTCCATGGTGCCTCCAGCCCCAGGCTGCCCTGACCTCCTACGGAGCTTGGCACCCCATTCACACCAGTTCAGACCTGTTCTGGGCAGGGATGCCCAGCCACCTGCCACAGCCCTATCCGTGCAGCCTGCCGTGACACGGCGCCAGCACTGCCAACCCCTGCTTCGGTCCAAAAGCTGAGCATCAAATCCCTGCCATCCCAGTAGCACCCACGAGTGTGCTAAGCATCTAAAATTTAAATAAATGAGCAAACTGGTGTTCACTGAGCTGCAAAACGTTATTCATACGAATGGCGTTTGAGTGGCACTTCTCCAGCTATTTAGCCACTTGCTGCGTGTGCCAAAGAAGTTACTGAGTAAGTGACTTTTGTGCCGTGATGCATCTTGATGTTGATGCTTTATCATTTCCTGGCAGTCACAACTGTTTTCATCTTTTCTTGCCATTGCTACTTCTCTCGAAAACTCCGACAGTCATTTTGTTTCATTGCTATTTGTCTCTAGCACAGTCTTCAGCAATGCTGGAGTTTATGGGCTGGAATTAATGGCAAGTGTGGCTTTTGGCTAAGCCTGCTTAGTGTGCCCATGAAACCTATAGTCATTTTTCTGTAGAGCAGAAATTGTACTGTCCCGAGTCTCGCCCCCAGTCAAGTATCTATTAGTGCACAGGATAAGTACTGGCATCTTCATTTGCTTTGCTCCTGCTTCCCTTACATAAGAGCTCCATAGATTTCTCATGTGGCCACATGACAAAGTCTTTTAGTGTCTATCAGGTTTTTTCCTTTTTTTTTTTTTTTAAATCAAGTTTAAAAGCAACATCCAGGTCTTTTATTAGCTATATGGGTGGATTCATCTAGGCTGCAATTTTTATTTCTTTTTTTTTTTTTTTTCCCCCTAGAGGTCTGTTAATTTGCTCCCAAATGGAGGAAAGAAAGAATAAGGCACTGGTGTGATAACTCCATGCAGAAGCAAGAAAAGTCAGGTTTCGTGGTGGTTCTTAACTTTATGAATGTGCAAAGTAACCTGAATCACCATTAGAGCTGCACTAGGACAACTTTCCTCTAGGCCAGTCCCCCACCATAAAGGGATCCTTAAGGGTAAACAAAGCAGGGATGGTAAAACAGTGGGATCACCTATTGCTGCAGGTCATCTTTCCCAACCTAAAACACATATGGTCATCTTCACTAAACCAAAAGCCTGTGTAGGATAAATAGGATCATCTCCTGCAGGACAAATCATCTCCATCCCATTGTTTTCCCCTCCTCTCCTTGCCTTTATTAGTAAACTCACAGAACACAAGCAGTGGTACTTAAATTCAAGAGTTAATTTCTTCTCTGGGCAGCTGAAGGAAAAGATGACCATGGGCCAGTCTGCTCACTCATTGCATGTCCAGAAGATGGTCAGATACCACAGGAAGAAGTGTATCTCAACTAACCGAAGAAAATAGGATAACCAAGCAAATCTGCTGCAACAATAATTAGCTGGAGCACTGGTCTAAGTAAAGCTGATACAATGAGCAAATGCTTATCTGCAAAATCAAGGTTTCTAATAGTGATAATGAGCTTTCCTGTAGTATTTTGTGATAGTTACTGACCAGCTGGAAGAATAATCCTTGTTCTGTTTGTATTAATTGTTGCAAAATGCATTCCTTGTTAACCAGCCTCGCTTCAACAACATGCAAAGCTTCTAAAAGCTGTGTTTGCTCCATATAAACAAAGCTCAATCGTAATTAATCTGTATGCATCCCTTATTTTCACAGACAAAGGAATGGGAGGGGTAGTGCTCATCAGCATACTTAGTAAGTATGGAGGGCTTGCCAGTTGGTGTAACTTCCCAGTAATTCTCAAGGTTGCTCAAATAAAAGAAAAAAAAAAAAAGAAAACAACTTTGCTTCCTGGTGTGATATTGCTAATTCGAGAGGAAAACTGAGAGAAGACTACATCAAACATGTGAAAACAAAGGCCGTGCCATTATTCCGCAGCATAAACCATCCCCAGACAGTACAGTGTATATTCTGCATTCCAGTAAGAGGGTTATCTGAACACATTCCAACATTACACAGCCTGTGCTCCGTTAGTCCCATATGGTAAATGGCTAACGATGCTCTGGTACCTGGTAGCACATTTACTCAGCCCAACCAGTCCTTTGATCACTTTATAAATGGCTTTCACTTTAATAGGTTTCATTATGCCTTAACTGTCCTGTGTTCCACATGGTAGCTCACTGCTCTGTCACCCAGTCGTGCTGTTTGAGGATAATTAACATCCCTGGACAAAGGCAAAATAAAACAAACACTAGTTCTGGTTTTGAAAGAAGAAAACAAGCTCTCAATCTCCCCTTCATTTTGCATCTTTATGGCACCATAAAAAGCCTTTTTTTTCCTTGTATTGTTTACTGGTTTACTACCAAGGCCTCCTCAGATTTAAATCCAACATGAGTATTCATTCAAATATCATTTATATTGTGAACAAAGTGATAAAAGTATCTCAAGGCTGTTATGAATCCAGTTCTTCCTGGCAGAACCGTCTGGCTCATTTTAGAATAATCACCCCCCCCTCTAGTCATACTTTAACTGGTGCTTTACAATATAAATACAAAAGCACAGTCCTAGCATGAAAGGATTTGCACTGGACTCTTGACTCTATCTTTGCTTTCAGGTGGATGACACAACAAACTGGTTAAGCAGAGATAAGCCAGTGGTTTGTCCTTCCAATTTCTCCATGCCCCTTCCCAGGTGTGCGCTGCTGCCTTCGGGTCTCCCCGCGCACGGAGTCACAGCGCAGGCACTGTCATGGCCAGCAGCTAAAGGCACCCCTGAGCCACCGAGCTCAGCGTGGAGGAATTCAAGCCACGTGCTCCTTTGCTTTGGTCACCAACATCACTAGCAGCTCACAGACAGAGAATGGCCAAGGTTGGCAAGGCGCTCTGGAGATCATCTAGTCCAACCCCTCTCCGGGCAGCTCATTCAGGTGTTCAACCACCCCCACACTAAAACTAGGTCTTTCATGTTCAGATAGAATAACCATCTCCCTCAACCAGCTGGCAGCAAGAGCACATCGCTGTCTCCTGATCAACTTGGTGCCCATCAGGGTGCCCAGGTCTTTCTGCAAAGCTGCTTTCCATCTGGTTGGCCCCAGGCACGTACTGGTGCACGGGGTTATTCTTCCCCAGGTGTGGAACTCAGCTTTTCACTTCGCTGAGCTTCATCACATCCCAGTTTGCCCATTCCTCCAGGCTGTTCATGAGCCCCTCAAAACCAGCACAGTCATCTCACCTACCGGCTCCTCCTCCCAGCGTTATCTGCAAGCACCTTGAGGGCACACTCTGTCCCATCATCCCGGTCAATAATCAAGATGTTAATTAGGATTGGCTCCAAGCATCTCTCACAATCTCTGTTGATCTCAGAACAGAAAGCCTGAAGCAGGGTGAGCACAATGGGGGAAGGGGATAAGGAATGGATTAAAATTCAATGAATTTTTAGTGTTTAACTTAAACATCCCAGACAGACAGTAGCAGCACAAAGTTCACACGCGCTGCTTGAGGTTCACCCAAGAGAAATTTTACTTTGACTCGGCTAAGAAGTTTGCAGCCTCCAAGACACCATCAATCTACCCCTCAGCACATATCCACTGCACCCTGTTCGTGTACAAGCCCACGGTCCCAGCTCGGGCTGTGGCACCCTCTGCTCATTCCCACGGGGGGTGGGTGTGTTACGCTCACAGCGCAGGTCTGAGACTCCACACCCCATCTTCCCGAGGCTGACCCCTGAACCTCAGTGCTTCTGCAAAATTAATGAAGGAAATTCTCTCGAGCAATTAACTCTTTGCTTCCCCGTGCAGGGCAACATTTCCAATTAGTATCTCAAAGCCTTGGGAACAAAATGCTGAGTTTACAAAGCCTGTACCCAGAACAGTGTGTGACATTTTGCAGTACTGCTGGTTTTCCACCCTCTGGAGAGCTGCCCATGGGAGCCTTGAAAATGCCCAAAGCTTCTTCCAATACAAATGGCAAAACCAGACTTCCCAGAGTTTCGGTGGTGTAGTGATTTTACCTCTAAAAAGAGTACATTTTTGCCATAATGAACCTTCTCCAAATCTATTCTGGTCTAGTGATCTGAGCTCCTGAGGTCATGAACGCCTTGCCAGTGGAAAGGGGGTTCCAAAAGCAGAAATAATTTCCCTTTGTTTCCCAAACCACATAATCATTTTGCAGTAACAGTGTGTTGAGCTTCAGTAGCACAAGCAGAGCTTTACAAATGCCAAGGGGAAGAGCAGATTAGTTGTGTGGTCTGGGATCCTCAGACCCCCTCCCACCACTTCCACACAAGTATCATATTTTTCCAGGATTTGTTTACGGTATATGGATATCACCTAGATAAGGAAGCTGAAGTAGATGCAGTATTTCAAACAGGGCAAGCATAATTCTGGGCTACCAGAAACAGCTGCTGTTCAGGGAGACCTAAAGCATCACCTCAGAAGTGCTGGCAGTACCAAGGAACACTTGCAGGTGTCAGCAGATACTGTTAAGTGGCACTGCCCCAGGAAAAGTAACATTTCTGCTTGAGCATCCTCTGTAACTTCAGCTACCTAGAGCTTTTTGCACTGCACAGAGTTGTGAAACTCTACCCTGTTCTGCTGCAAAGATTTTTACTTGGCCATATGAAAGTTAATCACTGATAACTGGAAGGAAATTGGAATCAGCTGCTGTGAACATTCTAATTGCTGTAATTGTCTCTGGCCAGCTATAGTGAGCAAAGAATAGCATTTGAAAGCATGTAAATCAAAACAAGAGAGCCCTCAGCAATATAAGTGCTGCAAAGTAGTCCCTATCCCGAGCCAAACACAACGATAGGAAGAGTTTGTCTTGCTTTGAGTGAAGGATCTGGATCCAATGCCAAAAATCTAACATTGAGAGCGGAAGAACCTGGCTTATGGCTTTGTAGCTAAAGATAATTCTGATGTTTATAAAACTTGTATTTCAAGATCACTCAGAAATGTGCAGCCTCTATTGCACTAGTGCACGCTGTGCCCATCACCCAGCCCGGGCACTCGGTGCTTTTGTTGTCACCCCACTGACCTGACTTGGTCATATTCCCTTTGTTTCTCTTCCCACCTAATTGTTGCCTTTTCAAACTGTCATCTGTGGGCTCACCAGTACTCCAGGGCTTATAAGGAGAATAACAAAGAGCTTGTTGCTGCTTACTGTGTTTATAGATTGAGACTGGGGAAAGAGAAGCAGAAATTTCCCCCTCTAACTCTGACCCAAAAGAGAAGGATTGAGAAAAGGTCAAGAAGGAAACTATGCAAGAACTGAATGCCCCAAATACTACCTGATGTTCCCTAAAATGTTGCCAAGCTGAGCACTGAGGTCAAGATAAGAGAACAGAGCGAGCTTCCAAATGCACGCAGTGAAGAAAGGCAGAAACCCCGTTACAACAGGCTTGGGATGCGTTTGGAGAGCAGGACTCCAAAGGGGGCCAGCATCAACAGGCTGCTGCCTGCACCATCTATGTTCATTTATCAATCAATTACAAAGAGCTTAAGGAAAGAAACCAAAACCAACATAATCTTAATTTCAGGAGAGCCACCAGTATGATAAGGAGGTTGGTTTACTTCCTACCTACTGGTGTAGTATGGAGCTGGATACCCTGCTACAGATCCCCCACCCCTGTACTGGTACAGGGAAGATGCTGCTCCCCTCAGCTCAAGAGCCTCACGCAGGGGATATGCTGCAGCACCTAAGCACTCACAAACAGAACTACAGGAGACATTTTAACAGAGAGGCACCTGCAACTGCACACAAGCATCAGGACTTTAACCACTCTGGGCCTCCTTTCTGCACAACCCATCGCAGACAGCAGCACCGTTGACTGTTTTGGATGGGGAGCATCACCTAGCACAGAAGCTAACTTTCTTTTCTAGCTGCAACCACAGCAGCTGAGGCGATGCCAGCCTTGGTGCAATCCTACCTGCTTAGTGTCTCTGCAGTTGCTCGCCCAGCTCTACCCACAGAGCTGCTCAGGCACAGACAAGGAGCAAACAAAACCAGCTTGGTTGCTTCAAGCCATTTAAAGAGTAGCTCTTTGCTTAATAGGTTCATTCTGGATGAAAGAGATTAGAGGTGCTGACAGGCAGCTCTGCAGCAGATTGGGATGATGATCAGCAGCTGGGAACAGGCAGAAACCTCAGCTCAGCTCAGCCCAGTCTAGCTGCAGCTAGGGACAGTGTGTGTCCATAGCACAAAGTGTACGGTGTTCTCTCTTTGCTGGTTTTATGGCATGTTTCATAACAGATGGATTAGAGAGGGACTTATTTGCATAAGAATTCCAGTGTTCGTGTACAAATACAGCTCCTGGTACAAAGAAAACAACTCCCAAGATGCCTGTGTGAAAAAGCAACTTTAAGCCAAAAGCCCAGACACCCTGGGAGATGTTAGCAAACACACCCAGCAAAGGACACACACATGACTGGCTGGGATGCAAAGTGCTGCTTGGGGCTTTTCTTGCAGTGCTCGGCAGGTTCTGCTTCCTTCAGTCGTAAGGACCCGAGGAAGGGCCAACACGCCGAGCAGAACGGGTAGTAAAGCTGCTGGAGTACTTACTCCATCACAGGAGGCTGCGCAGGGCCCCGGGGAGGGCTGTGGCCTTGTTAGGCAATAAATCTGTGCTGGCTAAGCTGTCCACATGCAATGGCTACTGGGATCAAAAGGACAGAGGTGTAAAAAGAATTAACTCGAGCAAACCTCAGACTTGGTGAGCTATTGTTAGCACTCTAATCATGGGTACGCTGCAGACTGCAAAAGCCAAATCCTTAGCTAACCAGTTTCTCATTATTTATTAATCACTTATTTCCAGCATTGTTGGTCATCTGGAAAAAAACAAAAAAAAACCAAAAAACAAACAAAAAAAAAAAAACCACAACAACAACAACAACAAAAAAAAAAAACCAAACAAAA